>CAOKZL010001696.1:0-299132 GCA_948472985.1 Iguana delicatissima | reverse complement strand
TTAAATTGCCAACATGGCTACCCCTGATTTTTTTTAAAAAAAATACTTATCCACAATTTCTATGTTGGAACTAAATTTGACTGAAGACTTTAACCTCCTCAAACATCTAGCCAAAAATATTTTTGGGTCTCCCATGCTCCCCATCTTTTTCATTTTTTTTTATCACCTTGCCTAATGAAAAGTAATGGAGAACTCAAAAGTTTACACATTTGTTGAACTAATCGTACCTAAAGCTGCTTCACATGTGTGGATATTGCATGGTAATAGTTCATATGGCACTACAGGTTATGACCACAGCTTCATAGATGCGGTCTTTTCTCAATCCCATTCTTGTTTAAACACCATTGTCTAAATAACAGCAGTGCTTTGAAAAATGTTATTGTTAGGCATACAATAACTAAGCAGGATAAATGCCAATTAGATCAAGTGAACATCTGGTATCATGTATTTCAATGTATTTATCTAGTTGGGTTTGTGTATTTATTTTACCATATCCTGCCGGCTTGGGAATGTATTCCTAAACTATTGTGTTCAATTAATATCCTAAATGGCTCAGAATATGTCCAAACGTGCCTCTAAACTACTGTGAGTCTTTAAGAGATTTGAAAGATTTTAATGGAAGTATACAGCTGAAAAGGATGAAAGTTCAGGAGCTATAGTGTCCATTTATGGCAAAGAGACATGCCGTATGTGTACAGAATAAGGAAGGTTTCCGTTTCACCGGGGCTGACAAAACACAGCATGTGGGGTGCCTCTAGTCCCCAAAGGCCACTTTTTGTGTCCAGGGCCAGATTATCAATGATTCAATTGGTGCAGACACTTCAGGCCCCTCTCTGGAAAAGGGCCCAGTGCTGAAGGGAAAAGGGTATTGCTTGCTTTCTCTTTTTTCTAGTCTTTCCCCCACAGATCTCCTGTATTATTGTTTTATTTCATTTCCACATCACTCCTGCTACAATGTCTCAGCCGTGTGTCATAAAGAGACCATATTCACCTTAATTCATCCTTGTTTGGGGACTATCTGACAACTCTATAGCCTCCAGCTGTCCCATTTTGGCATGGATAGTCCTGTTCAGATGGAAGATGGAGCAAGCCTGTTTTCTGCTGGACATGGAGCTGTGGCTTCAACCTTCCAGAAGTGAGATTCCACTTAAACATAGGGAAGAACTCTCTGATGGTAAACAGAATTTAATCATGGAATACACTTCCTTGGGCTCCTTCTTTGGAGGTTTTTAAGCAGAGGCTGGATGGCTATCTATCCAGAATGTTCTGATGGTGTATCGCTGCATGGCAGGAGGTTAGACTTTGTGGTCCTTGTGGTCTCTTCCAGCTCTGTGATTCTATGATTAATCCTCATTCATTTGACTTTTTTAGCTGGTTTTTAAATGTCTCAGTTTCTTTCTCCTCCTCCCACTTTCCCCTTTTGGCTTCAGCTTATTTCAATTGCTGCAAAGAGTTCAATGGGTAAAAGTAGTTTGCACTCATTTATATCAGCAGGGGGAGAAGAGAGATAGGGAGGGAATCTTGCCCTTTCCAGGAGGATTCAGGTAAAAGCAAACAGTTGCAACCTCTTCTTGCTTCTGTTTCCTTCCCCGTTAATAACTTTTGCCACCTTGATCATGCTGTGATGTTGCTTGGCCTGATGTCTCTCAATTTTTGTCTCTGAAATGTTAGAGGGTATCCAGCTCCCTTGAATCTTTCAAAGTGAGAAATATATTTTTCCACACATGACTGGATTTTTTTGTCATAATAGGCCACCAATCAACCCCACCCCCACCCCATCCCAAATTTTAAAAATGAATTCAGGAATGAACTGCTCTCTTCTGTTCTCTCCTTTCATACTTAGTTAATTGAGTGAAAACTAGTTTTGCACTTTAATTTTTGTTTGAACATTTTCAGACTTGGTACAGCCCATGCTGGATAGTGGGAGTGACAAATGAGCCCCCAGACAGTTTGAAGTTTCCCACCCCTGCATTACATAGTGGACTATGGGCATAGTGGACTCTCTGTGAAGGAGAATCTGTACCCACCCACTATAGCCTTCCTTGTATTGTATCCTGAAAATTGCCCTCTGATTCTGACTATCAAACCATTCAGTCAACATCTATGTGGTTGTGCACATTTGATCCCACCTCCTGGAGCAGAGAAAAGTTCCAAGTTTGCAGCATTTAGCCAGTTTGAGTTCCATTCAGAAAATAAAAAAAGCATTCTCAGGATGCTTAGAAGTGTCACAGAAATTAGGAGGCAGCTTGAAGCCTGTTGTAGCAAAAAAACCCACAGAGTCTTGTGATGCCTTAAAAAGTTTTTAAAAATGGCTTAATCTTTCACAAGCAGCTCCACTTGATTAGTAGAGTTGCTGGCTGAAACCACTATGAATTGTTGTGTTTCCAGGCTAGAAGACAAATTTCAGGTTGAATGGCACTTGGAGAAGGGGGCTTGGGCTGTGTGTGTAAGAGAATTTTATATCCTGGGCATCCATCTCCACTCATTTGCAGCTAGTGCCAGAGCACATTGACTGATCTTGAAATTGCCTTGTGAGTGTTTGACAATATCAGTGCACCAGGGGAGCCAAGAAGAGGACAGAGGACTTGAAAAAGAACCAGTGGGTGTGGGCTCTTGAGCCTACTGTATCATTTGGAGCAGGCGGGAAGCTGAGTGCCAGTATAGGATCTCATAAGCCTTCTTGTCACAGAGGCCCTGGTGGCAGCAGTGTAAATTCTGGGGAGGAAAAGAAAAGGTATGACCTGGCAGTAAGTCTTCTGTAAGTGCCCAAATCAGTGTAAGGCACAGAAAAAAACTCCATGTGTCATGCGTGGTGTCAATAAAGCAGCTTAAACACTCCAAAAGGTAGTCAGTGTTGGCATCCTGTTACTAAAATAAGTATGTATAAGTCACACTACTCATATAGGGTGAATTAGTCAACATAGTGCAATGGATGTATTCTGCGCACAGTGGCACAAGTGGAATTGCACATATATCAATTGCACATTACACATTGAGCATGTCATATCATTCATTGTGCATTACACATTGCACAAAGGCACCCAGTCATTGACATATGTTGCTAAATGTTGCTATTCTGCATGAAGACTGCAAAGTGCTGGGACAGCATATCTCCACATGCAGATATTTACCCTACATAGAGAAAACACTGCATTCCAGCCAGTGTCCACTGCTCCTGCATTAGACAGGTAGCACTCCAAACACTATTGTCTAAGGGCCCCAAATTCAACATCCAGTCTCTGTGTCCTTCTTAGTCAGCATTTCAGAAACCCCTCTCCTCACATTCAGATATCTACCTCTTCCTCAGAGGGGACTGGGCAAGCTTTGGCCTCCCTTTAGATTTCCCCTGCCCGCTTAGAACATTCACCAAATGGCAATGTAGCATGAAACAGCTGTCTAACCATTTAATTCTAATAGCAATGCATTGATTGTCATGTAGGGTGTGTCTGGCTGGATCAGGCTTGCAGGACTGACCATCAAAGCTGTCCTTCCAGCCTAGTTGCTATCTGCCGTATAACCCTTTCCTCAGTCGTACAATATAAATAAATGTGACAGTGCAGCCACTGCTTACTGGTGAAACATTAGTCTATTTAGGTGATGAACCTCTCTAAGCTTGGAAAAGCAAGGGCGGGGAGGTGGAAGCTTTTCAGTTTTAAACAGCAGGTATTCAGATTAATATCAAGGAGCTTTATCTCCATCCCATCTCAAAGTGTCCTCTTCCCCTCTGCAAGTAAAATTCATCTTCTTATCCAGAGATCTAGCACAAAGTCCAGTGGGTATAATCCTGCCCCCGTCCATGCACTAGAGCTTGGAAATGTTATCTTCTGGACTATGGGTGATACCCTAAACTAAGCAAAGTTCAGTGTCCACCTCCTATATCTTTTTTTTTTTTTATATGAGGTACTAGAATGAGGTACATCCAAAATCTCCCTTCCGCTGTTGCCAGGCCCCAAGAGACAGTGCTGTTGCTTAGTGTTGGAGTGGGAAGGGAGGTGGAGATGAACTGTGAGCAAATGACTCAGTTCAGAGGGGGAAGGAAGTGGGAATGTCTTCACAAAGCAGTCTTCTCTCCTTGGAGTCATATTGCCTCAACTGCCTCCTCAGTCCCTCCCTACAGGTGAGAAGCAATAGATGCAGCCCCTGCTGGAGCTTGACAGCTGTGGAGTAGGGAAAGTTTTGTATGTTGTGCAAACAGCTGCAGACTTGTACTCCATCCAAAAAGAGAAATATGTCTGTATAAGCATTGAAGCAGTGGTTTGAGCGTTGGACTACAATCCTGGAGACCAGGGTTTGGTTCCTTGCTCAGCCATGAAAACCCCCTGGGTGACCTTGGGTGAGCACCTCACATATCGCAACCCCAGAAAACCTCATGATAGTTTTGCCTTGGTTGTGCACTAACAGGATTCTGGCCTACACGGTAACTCCCAAATAACCCAGCTAGCAGGGCCAGTGGGGAATTCTGGGAGTTGTTGGACTCAAAAAAGTAACTCCTCTTCAGGCGTAACTGTTCAGTGTGATAAAGTCTGAGTAGATGGGGACAGGGCTGATGCACAATGTGTAAGATTTCCAGAGGGAAAACTGGAGATGCCAACTGTACCTTTAATAGCTGTAAAGGAGAGGGAATTTAAGTGGGTGTTGCTTGTTATCTGCTTGGATGACAAGCAACGCCTGCTGAAATTCCCTCTTTACACAACCATCATTGGTAGAAAAGCCAGTTTTCACTCAGACAACACTGGGACATAGAAGCAGGGTCGATAAGGGTTGCCGGACCAAAAACTGGAGAGGGCTCCTGTACCTATAATGGTTGTACAGAAGAGGAAATTTCAGCAGGCGCTGCTTGTCACACAACCAGGTAACAAACAACGCTTGCTGAAACTTCCTCTTTTACAAAACCATTAAAAGTAGAGGAGCCCTCTCCAGTTTTCATTCTAGCAACCATATGGCCAGTGTTCACTGACTTTTGCACTACTCACATGCTTACCTATTCTTTTTAAAAATGAACACCGGATTAGGTTGTGAATCTATCATTTGATTCCTGCTGTCACTTCTAGATACTTTAGATCAAGGTTTGTACTTCTTATAATACTGTATGTCATGTCAAGAGACAAAATTTGCTGAATGTGAGCAAGCTATAATATATGAATGGAACTGCAGAGGATTTTCATCAGTCATCAGAATCAAGGCCTACATTTTCCCATTGTGTATGTGTCAACATGAGTGTAATTCACTTTTAGAAAACATCAGATTAGCTACTCTTACATTTCTGTGGTTAAGAGGATGTTCTGTTGCTGAACCTGCTCTGGGATGGATTAACGCTGAGAAGTCAAGTTTTCAAACTGTGGTTTCTAGGCCATGTAAGGTTAAACTTATTTAGTTCATTTCAACTGATGAGAGAAGTGCAAACCAAAGAGAGAAGTACAAACCAACTTCGCCTTTCAAAAACTTAACCCAAGAAGTTTCCCACATGAAAAAAGTCAGAGGAGCCACTGGTGCCCCCAGCTGGGTATGTTTTTAAAGAAACTGGTTTCTTCTGTGGTCTCTTGAATATATGGCAACAGAAGCAGCAGAAGGATCTGAGGGAAGAACTGGTAACTTTTGTTAACCATTGTTGTTAACAGAAATGGTGTGGTTACTTCCTCAGCCACAATCCCCAAAATGCCTTCCCACTTATGTGGACAGACTTGTATGTGTTCCATAGGCATCCATTTCAAAGCTAGTCACTGATTGAACAATTTTGGTCTTCATTCTTCAAAAGGGCAAAGACAAGATTTCAAGATATTTGTGTGTGTGTGTGTGTGTGTGTGTGTGTATTCCTACAGATAATTGCCTAGTTACCTTCTCTTTGCCTGTTCTCAGAATACATAATGGATTATCCAGTTGTTTAATTATTTAATTACATTTATTGAGCTGCTTAAATTAATGGAGAATTATAAAGAGGTATAATTATACACCATTATGCAACTAAATAAATGCAATTAAATTATTTTCTTTATAAATTTCCTTTTTTTTTTCTGAAAGTAAAATAAATGAGTAACCTTTTGTTCATAGCATGCATTTAGAAAAATGGCCCTATATTTATTTCCCTGGATTGACCACTCCATCTCATTGTGTCTTGGTGTTAGCTGTGGTTTGACAACCTTTGAGAAGAGGAAGGTAGGTAGAGAGCCAGTGTGGTGTAGTAGTTTGAGTGTTGGATTATGACCCGTGTTCAATTCCCTACTTAGCCATGGAAACACACTAGGTCAGCTTGCACCTATTACACACTCAGCTTCAGAAAACTCCATGATAGCTTTGCCTTAGGGTTGTCATAAGTCAGAGACAGCTTGAAGGCACAGAACATGAACAAGATAGGTAGAATCTCAGGCCATTCCTGCACTACACCGTTATAGTGCTGTTATTCCACTTTCAACATCCTATGGAATCCTGGGATTTGCAGTTTAGGGAGAGACCTTTAGAATTCTCAGGCAGAGAGTTCTTTGGCCTCAGTAAATGACAAACCCCAGAATTCCACAGGATGTTGAAAGTGGAATAATAATATTATAACAGTGTAATGTGGAAATGTCCTCAGAAATTCTGTTACAGTCAATGTGAAGCAGCCTTCATCAGGGTGGATGGGGGTGAGCATCATCATGTTCTCCTCTCAGATAAGGTCTACTGAAGAGGTGTCAGTGAGGGGCACTAGTTGATGGAAAGAAACCACTAAAAGCAGAGTTTAGAAAATATTTGAGTTTTCGTTTCATTTTGTTTTTTTAAAAAAACCCTTTGATTCTTTGGCTGGATTGTAGCATCCATGTGCTGTTAAAATCAGTGCTTACAAAAATATTAAAAAGAGATCTGGGAAAAGTTTGAATTTTTATGGTCAAAACAGAGCTTGGAAAACTTTCTTTGGCACATTCTTCCTGATATAGCTGTCAAAGCTTCTGTTGTGTATGACTTTATCCTCACCATTTCTTCCTCTGGTTTAGAAGTACTTAAAAAGTAATATAAAAGATTTCTCAAGTGTGAAGCAGCAAGTGATGTTAGCTTTCCAGAAAGATGCTTCCCCTTTTCATATGTATTGTGGGGCTGTCAGAAGATAAGTGTGTTTCATGTCAAAATAGGTCTGTTAAGATTGAATGATTAACCATCTTATTGGAAACTTAGGCCATTTCCGCACACGGTGAGGGAATCGCTCCCTGCCGCTACTCACCGGATCTTCTGGTAGTCTGGTCCAGTCCAGGGTGAGGCAGAGCAATGCATGGTTGTAGATCTGCACTGCTCCAGCATTCAAAATGGTGGCTTCTGGTTGGTCGTGGGTCTCGACCAACTACTAAAGCTTGCCAGCCTAAAGCCCGCCCTCCACAGATCGCAGGCTCACATTGGTGCAAGCTTGCGAATCCACACTGGAGAGCAGGCACGCAATGATGCGTGCTGGCATTTTGAAAGACCAGAAAAATCAGGTCTTTCAAAAACACGCTGGAGGACCACTTGGGGTCATTCCAGAGCGTGCAGCTCTACTGTAAGTAGTCTGGACCCAGTCCACTTCAAGGTGCAGATGTCCTCCGTGGAGGACGCACTGCACTGTTTTACTCACCCCGTGCGGAAATGGCCTTAGTTGGCCTGATCAGTCTTGAAAATGGATGTTTTGTTGTTGTTGTGTACCTTCAAATCATTTCCAGCTTAAAGTGACTCTAAGAAGACCCTACTTATCTTAGGGATTTCTTGGCAAGATCTGTTTGGAGAGAATTGCGGCTGTAAGCTGTGACTTTCCCAAATACTTTGGGTCAAATCTCTTGAAAATCTAGTTTTGTAATTCAGTGATGTATGTAACATTGGTTTTGATGAAACCAAATCATACTGCAAGCCTAATTCAAAGATGTGTCAGCTGTAGGTACACAGCTCTTCTCTCAGTAGAAATGTTCTTCTGCTGCCTCAGCCCCTTTCCTCCTGTTGCTTTGATAGATCTGGTGACAGCGCAGCTCTGTCAGCAGAACTGTTCTCATGACTGAGATGATCTGGCAGAGGAGATTAAAGGAGAGGGGTATAGGAAATGGTGTGAGTGAGTTAAAAAGATGTACTACCTCCAAATAAGCCCAAAAGAAGTCAAAGTGCTGGCAAAAAAGGTAGTCTGGAATGAAGGTAGTTCTGTCTTTTCCAACATCCCCAAGCTGAATATATGTTGGATTCAGCTGAATTGGTACCTTGGCCATTTTTGCTAATGAGAATTGTGCTCTTAAGATCCAAAGTTAGGATTAGGCCAACATCTTCCTCCTAAAGCTGCAGTCTGCACTACCAGGATGATGATGGCTAGTTTGGTGGAGAACGAACCAGAGGTCCCTCATTCTGATTGGCTGTCAGGTGCTATCTTTATATTCCAAGTGCCCCATTTTTAGTTGTATTTGGAAGGCAAAATGGAATTCTTATGGACTTAAAAATATGTTGGGAAAAGAAACATTGTTATAACTTGTTTTTCTAGAAACTGACCTGAGACCAAAAATAA
The DNA here is from genome assembly GCA_948472985.1 of Iguana delicatissima. Taxonomy (NCBI): domain Eukaryota; kingdom Metazoa; phylum Chordata; class Lepidosauria; order Squamata; family Iguanidae; genus Iguana; species Iguana delicatissima. The sequence continues at coordinate 290,653 of CAOKZL010001696.1, read as the reverse complement.
AAGGTTAAGATTGTTTTTTTAAAAAAATCATCAGTAGCACTGCTCTCTCTGTTAAAGGTTTATTTTAAAATTCATACTCTTAAATGTGGAAACATGCAATAGTTTGATAGATTCCTGGCCAAACTATTCTCTTCAGCATGTAGAACTTTTAGCACAAGTTCATTCTTTTCTCAGAAGTAAATCTCATTGAATAAATCTGACTCACTTTTAGGACCTTTCCACACTACACTGTTATAGTGCTATTACTCCACTTTCAACATCCAGTGGAATCTTGGGGTTTGCAGTATAGGGAGGGGAATTTAGAATTCTCAGCCAGAGAAGACTTTAGCCTCAGTAAACTACAAACCCCAGAATTCTGCAGGATGTTGAGAGTGGAATAATAGCACTATAACAGTGCAGTGTGGAAAGGCCCTTGATGTATTCAGTCCAACTGAATTCATTGGGATTTAATCTGCGTAAAGGTGGATAAGATTGTGTTGTTAACAATACTGATAACAGTGATCCCAACTATACTGAAATACAAAAAAGCATTTTAAAAATACATTGGTCTATGAGGAATGAGCACTGACCACCAAATTTGGTTGGGACTGCAATTCAGTGCTTTGGAAAATGGTCAGCATCTTCTTAGACTTATTTAGAGGAAGATTGCTTCAAGATTTAGAAATCTAGTGGTTTACCTCCTATTGACTTTTATCAGAAATAAAAATGACTATACCTTTCATTTTGGCAGGCACGGTAGCCCCCTAAGAGTGGATGGCATCTGCTGAATTAGAGAAAAGTATGTGCAGGGAGCTCTGTGTTATATGCTGTTACATTTTGATGTTAGTTTTTGAAATAAGTTCTTTTCCATCACCCCTAACAAAAAAGTAAACAAACAAACAAAACAAAACAAAAACAAGAACCCATTTCAGGGTAAGTGAACAACATAGCCTATCCTCACAAAGCTAACCCTCATATCCCTTGGATGAAAAGGAGTCAGCAAGGCTGTGACTGAGTACTTTGATGGTTTACTTTACAGCTGCGTAAGAGGAGGCAGAAAGGCTTATATGTTTGACTGCTAAAAGACTGCTTCATGAACAACAGCTATGGCAACATAATTTTGAATTTTTGAGTGCTTAGCAACAGGAGCCGTGAAAGCATACTTGGATTGATGCACAAAAAGTATTTTAATACTTTGACCTATTGTAGACAGGAAGGTATAATTTGAATATCCGAGCCAGGAAGGCACACTTTGAGTGTTTGTGCCACAGCACTGTAAAGATGAACACTAAAAACTGAAACACTTGCTCCTGTAGAACAAACTTGGGAACTGAGAGGAAGGATGAAACACCTATATATTTAGGTAGCTCATATCTGTCTCCCAAATCACAATACTTGGAGACCCCTTGTAAAATGTGCCCTAAGATTAGAGGGTAGGCTTGTGAGTCAGTTGGGTTCATTTCTTTTTTTTCCCCACCAAAAAAGGGGTCCAATTTCTGTTCTAGTCTCATCAGAAGAAAACTAGACTTGTCTTTAAAAGTACTAGAACCAGTCTGAAGGGATCTAATTCTGCTCAGATTTTAGGCTTCACTTGAAACTGATGTACATTTCTATTCTATTTGCTGTAGAATACAACTATTCTTTTTTTTTCTTTTGTCGTAGCGGCTTGCATTCCCCCCTCCCCTCCCAGAGCTGTGCTGTTCCTATTGGTATTTCTGTTAGACTTGTATAGATTTTTGTGCATAAAACTTCAGTTTTGTTGGACTAATAAGCTAAGTTCTCCTTCTGTCATTGCAATTCTGCCTCATATACAACAGTTAGTACTGTCAATCAATTGATTACACATTGGAGTCACAATTTTTGCCCAAATTAGCAGAATAGTCTTAAAAGAACTAGATTTTTTATTTTTGCAAATAAAATGGCTTTAACTATTTTGGTGTTACGTTTCAGAGGCAAAGCCTTGGTGATCCTACAGTTCCTTTAAGCTTATCGTCTGCGTAATGCAAACAGCTCAATTGGCTGATGCTTGATTACTCCAAAGGGCACACTATTAGCAGAATTAGAAAGAATAAAAAGAAAGCAGCTGTGATTAAGGCCAAACACATGGCTTTCTATATGACAGGTACATTTTTTTTTCTCATAAGAAGGTGGATTAAAACTGAAACAAAACTGTAATGCTGTGATTAGTGAAAGTGGGAATGCTGTTTCCATAAGAAGTTTTTATCCCCCAGCCCAGTTCCTTCTGGGGCTGTAATTCTTCACTAATTTCATTCTTGAAAGAAGCAATGAGTAATTTTAGTAATTTTCCTCCCATTCCAGAAAAGTCTTTGCCAACTGTGCAGTTTTTAAAGACTATAGGCCAGTTAGGGCTTATTCTGTGCAAAATTTGCACAGTATTTTAAATTATGCTAAAATAAGACAATTATTTTCTTTGCAGAAAATGCAGTTGCCTACACAAAAACCCATGTGGGAATTTTGCTCAGAAAAAGAACTGAGCTGTAAAAATACTCATCAGAATTCTTCTAGTCAGGGAATCTTATACTTGAGAAACATGTTTTTCAACCATTTAAACAAATATTGTTAACTATCTTTCCACCCCTTTGTTGTTGTTATGTGCCTTCAGGTCAACTCCAACTATGGTGACCCTACCCTGACAAGATTTATTTAGAAGTCATTGTCCTTGTCTTCCTGTTAGGCTGAGAGAATGTGACTCGATGAAGGTCTCAATTCCTAGCTCCTTCTGAATACATCAGACTAGGAGACCACATAAGAAGGCCTTGAAGGTACAACAATGTTTTAAAGTGGTTTTCAGGATTTCAAAGAACTTGAAGAATATTCAAGGGAGAGGAAATGAAAGCTGATTTTCCTGGTGTTTCCCTCAGCACCATCCTTCAAATTTGCTCCTGATGGTGATGGGACATTTTAGAATAGCACTGGAAATGGCAAGCCCAATCTTTAGGCAAAATGAGTCAAACTTCTGAGACAGTAGATGCTATGGGACAGGGATCAGACAATCTCTGTGTATCACATAGCCTGCCCTGTATCCTTAATGTAGGCTACTGTACTCAGCTGCAATGGTAAAGGGTGCATCTCTTTCCAGGGTTGAAATACAATTCCACTGTCAGTCCAGTTGGCTTGTCATTTGCTCAGTGTAGCAGAAGCAGTGTCCTTTGCTCAGTGTGGCTTTGGAGGGGAAGTGTGAAATTGGCAAAAACTGCTCCTGAGCGCCTTCAACATCAGAAGGTTCCACTGGTTCAAAGGCCTTTCCTGCAAATGGAAGGTCAATTTAGGATGATCCAAGCTTAGGTAGCAGAAGTCAGCAAGGCTGGAGAATTATTGATCTTCCTGAGTGCAAGTGTCCCTTAGAGTAAAGGATATGAGTAAAACTGAGTATCTGTTCTGGGGAAAAGGCATGATCAAAAGAAAGAGAGAGAGAGAAAGAGAGAGAGAGACAGAGAGAAAGAAAGAAAGAAAGAAAGAAAGAAAGAAAGAAAGAAAGAAAGAAAGAAAGAAAGAGTAAGGAATGGATATCACTCATTTCCAAAAGGTTGCTTTTTATGACATCTGGAGCAGGCAATGGAATTTCATGGCTTCTGATGCCACTGCTCCAGTCTTGGTTGATTTTTGAAGTGGCATCCCTATCATGAAGAGGCAGCACATATTTTAACTGAACAGTTTGGCAATTTGAAATCCTTCACACTCCATTTGTTCGGATTCTATATATGTATGCGTGTATGTTGCCTTTTGACTTATGGTGACCCCATGAATTTCATAGGGCAGTGGTTCTTAACCTATTCTTTAGTGGGGACCCTTTATAAATATAATTTGTTGCCAGGGTCCCCCAAGACTTAATTCAAGGTTTAAATATTTAAATTTAGATTTAAATATTCAAATATTTATTTATTTATTAAAGGCTTCTAGAAACTAGGATTCAAATTCTTGCTCAGACATTGGGTAACCTTGAGCAAGTCAAATTCTTTCAGCCTCAGAAGAAGGCAAGAGCAAACCTCCTCTGAACAAATCTTGCCAATAAAACCCAGTGATAGGTTCACCTTAGGGTTACGTTACTGTGGTTTATAGTCCGAGCCAAGGGTTTACTAAATATAATTTGATATCTAAAGATTGGCCATTCCAAACTGCTCCCCTCCACGAGCTTGCGAGGCCCCTGGACAAGCACGCACACGGACACGGCCAAACAAGCTGAAATATACTAGACAAATTCAGGCAGGCCAGTAATTTTCCAGCATGCAGCTTCAGGAGACCTCCAGGCAAGTACACTTTAAAACTATATTAAGTATGCATGAAGCATACAAAAGATTCTCTGCCCCAAACAGACAGCTTGATGAGATTGGCGCTTCTGAATAGCCAAATGTCAAGCACTCTCTATTTGCATACTGTCTGCGCTATTGACAGCGCCGTCAAAATCCAATCATTCTAAGTACTGACTTTTCGGAGGCTTTGTCTCCAACCCGAAACCCATTGTTTTCCCTGGGAACGGACTACTCTACAGGCACATTTCCCCCTATAAGAACCCATGATTTTGAGCACTTCTTTGGATCGCTCTTGGCTTCCATCCTGCCTTGCTGCTGCTCCATTTGCCGAGCCTTCCCCTCAGCTTCCACGTGCTGAGAATCTCCACTCCAACTGACTTTCTTCTGACTACCCGGGCTGCAGGATCAGGTGTAGTATTTCCCCTGAAAAATCCCTCTCAAAATCCTCTATCAATTTCCTTCCTTTATTTTCTTAGGTCTGTGTGAGTGAGTACATAAGTGCGCAGTGACTGTCTTTTAAATAAAGAAAACAATTTTAATTTCATTTTGCTTGGTTTTTGACTCGTCCTGACCCCGTAAACATAGGGTTCAAGATCTCGCTACGTTGCCCTGCCGTTTGCATTGCTTTAGCTTGTGCTCTAGCTAATTCCCATTCCCCATTATTTTGAGCACATTGAGGTGTCCCCTACGGGACCCCAGAAATCAGGGTAACAGTTGCCATAAGTCAGAAGTGACATGAAGGCACACAACAACAAAGTGCTGCTGACAGGGGGAAGTTCTTTCTAGCCATCATGTCTTTGAAAACTGACTTTTGGGCACCCTAAGGTCCCAATAGGGACCTATCATAGGGGTTTTCTTGGCAAAATTTGTTCCCTTTGCCTTTCTCTGAGGTTAAGAGAATGTGACTTGTGTGAGGTCACCCAGTTAGTTTCCATGGCTGAGTAGGGATTCAGACCCTGGTCTCTAGAATCATAGTTTGGGCACACATGCATGCCTGCTGCTGTGACCCTTTCGTCAGGGACATGGCAGTGGGGTGAGGTGGGGTGGGGTAACGTGTAGACACAGAAATTGCACCCTCATTTGCAATTGAAAGAGCAGTTTGGACACATGCACACACCTACTGCTGTGTTTCTTGGTGCCCGCACCCCTTGCTGCCACATCTCTCATGAAAGGGACATAGCGGGAGGTATGTGCATGTGCCCAAACTGCTCCCTTGTTTGCAAACGAGGGAGCAGTTTTGGCATCCACACACACATCCTGCCACTGCATCCCTGTTGCTACACCTGCTGTTGGTGTCCAGCAGCAGGACTTCATGGATCCCCTCTGAGGGCGCCACAGATCCCTGGTTGAGAAACACTGTCATAGGAGTTTCTTAGCCAAGGAATGCACATATGGAAGCACATACGGCTCATGACATCCCAATATCAGATTGTGGCTGCAAGATAGAGCACTCACGACAAACGAAGCTAGCCAAGACTGAATACTTCCCACACATGGACAATATCAACTCTACTATGGCTGTGGCAGCAGGTGTCAGTGGGACAGATTTCCCATAGGAAGTGCTGGATAATGGTGTGTATTCTATAACAGGTGAATCTGATCTGCAAACACTGAAGTGGCTATCCAAAATGGTGAACCTATTTTGAGCATAGGGTTTAGCAATGGGGATACCACTAAGATTGGACTAAACCCCAGAGTGGATTCATAGCCCCTCTGACATGTTAATCATAAAGAGCATCATGTGCCTAAACAGTTGTATGGATAATCTCAACCAAACAACTATAGATGTTTTGTTTTGTTTGACAAACTTGTGTCTCCAGCAAAAATTCTTAGAATGGTTCACCAATGAAAGAGAGGAGGAGAAATAGAGGCATAGTCATTAAAAAAATGCATAATATATCTCCCTGCTCTAGAAACCAGCATCAGTTAAAACAGGGAGGGAAACAGACTAAAACAGAATAGCAAATACAGCAACTAAAACAGACTGAAACAGAATAGCAACTATAATCTCATTAGATGCTAAAAAGTTTGGGGAAATAAAAAGGAGTTGCCTGGCACTGAAAAGACAAGAATGTTGGTACCAGGGGAGCATGAATCCCTGATAAATGGCTGGAAGGGGGAATGCTTTTTAGTGATGCTGGCTGTATGTGTGCAAAAGGCACCCACACACTTTCATTTTGTATGCCTGGCTTAATAGTTTCTCAGCTTCCCACTTCCTGCCCTTCCATTCACAAGAAAGCCAACAGTGCAATGGTATTGGCAAGCTTGTTTTCTGCTGCTCCAAAGACTAGGACACAAGCAAATGTATTCAAATTATTTTTTTAAAAAAGAGCTTCCAACTAAATTTCTTTCACGTAAGTGTTTGGCAATGGAATGGACTGCTTTAGGTGGTGTTGGACTCTTATCTTTGGAAGCCTTGAAGCAGAGGTTGGATGGACATCTTTCCAAAGTGTTTTGGTTGTGCATTGCTGCCTGGCAAGGGGTTGGCCCTTTTGGTCCCTTCCCAACCCCAAGATTCTATGATATTGTGACCACTCTTTCTGCTTTTGTAAATGAGAATGCTGGGACCTAGAGAGATAGACTTGCTTCATGACATCCAGTGATCTAATGGCAGAAGTGATCTATATCTAGTGTTCTTTAGATCCAAGACTGGATTACAGCACTTTCGCCATGGAAATGATAATTACCTGGAAATGTGGCAGGCTGGTAATGCATAACTCCCGAGGTACTTGGAGTCTTTTCACACTAACATATATAGTACTATGATTCCACTTTAACTGACATGGCTGCAACTTGTGCCATCTTGAAGTTTGTAATTTGGTGAGGCACTAGAGCTCTCTAATTTTAAACACTTTCCCTAAACTGCAAATATGAGGGTTCCATGGGATGTTGTGATGGCAGTTAAAGGGAAATCATAGAGCAACAGGGGCCATTTCTGCACCACATTGTTATAGTGCTATTATTCTACTTTTTACATCCTATGAAATCCTGGAGTTTGCAATTTAGGGAGGGCATTTAGAATTCTCAGCCAGATTGCTCTTTGGCTTCAGTAAGCTATAAACCCCAGAATTCCATAGGATGTTGAGAGTGGAATAATAGCACTATAATAGTGTAGTGTGGAAATGGCCGTAGACTCAACCTGTAAATCCCTTGCGATGATTAGTGAAAAATGTCTGGAACCTCATAGGAAACTGCTTCACCCAAACAGCTTGCCATGTGGAGTAATGTCCCCACAATTGTGTATTCAAATAGCAACTGCACCTTAGTTTGCATGTTTAAATTAAGCCACAGTAACATCCAATGACACAAAACCTGTGAACTTATTTGTGTTTCAGGCTGAAAAGGAGCAGGTATTCCTGGCTTCCTTATTTCTTCTTCTACAATATTATCCATATAACGTGATTTTTTTTAAAAAAAATGTAAATAGTTCCTCCCCATCTGTAAAATATGCAGACATAATTCATATTGGCAAAAGTGGTTGAACAGGCATATTTTTGTACATCGAATGTATTTCTGTGACAGTAACAGATGCCCATGTATAAAATGCATCTATAAGCATCTCGTCTCAAGAAAAATTTCATAAATTCTCTCTTGTTTCAGTCCATCTAATTAAACAACACACATGAGACTAGAAGGGAACAAGAGGTCTTTTAACACTGCGTTACAGTGCAGGCCCTTTGTATATCAGGCTCTTACTGGAATCTACATGACCTTGCTGGCAAAAAGTTTGCTTTCTTGCCACTTATGTAGTTTTGTTACCACAGTCCACGTGTTCAGTCCATTTATGCAGGTAGGGCTAGATTTCTTCTTCAAGTGAGAATTTAAGTAAATATAGAAAGGTAAGAAACCAACCATACTGAACAATCCAGCCAAGTCTGCTCCTTGTTTTCAACTGTCAAAGACTCAAGAAAAGACCCCGTTCATTCAACTAGCTTCAACAATATGGAAAACTGAGAAAGAAGCTATCCTGTACTGTGTCAATATGGGCCTACATGGGTTGAATTCAGTCCTGGTTTAGTTTTTGACATCCCATCATACTAGAACCCATATTTAGAATGGTGTGCGATGGTGTACCAAAATACAAAAATCACTTATGATGGGTTAGGTGAAGCTTTTTCTGTAGTGGCTACACAATGACATAATTGTTTATCTTTGATCATAGAGATCATCATAAGTTTTACATACTCTCTGGGACAAAGTGCTGGGCAAGATGGGTTGCTTGAGGGACCTCAGGAAGGCTTTTTTACATATTCAGTCTAAATGCAGTTTGGATGGTGTATTAAATAGCTGTCAGGACTCTCCTTCAGGAAACTAGCAAAGGCAAGAGCCTTTCTGTGTGACTTCTCTTTCCTTTGCTCTTCTGGCACCCTCACACTTCATAGCTGCAAAAAGTGAATCAGCTCAGTTTCATTTTGGCTACTGTGACAGGTCATTCTGTCCTTTCCATAGTTCAGCCAGCTGCGGAGCTAGCGTGCATGGCTTTCCACAGCTTTCTCAGCTCAAGAGCTGTTGGGTATTTTCAGATGGATTATGACCTAAGTGACAATCCTACTTTTGCTCCTTTCATTTTGTTGCCTTTCGGAGTCAACAAAGGTATACAGGTCCTCCATGCCTGGTGATTTCAAAACATGTTTTATAGAAACAAATAACTATTCAAATGTATTTTGAGCTCTACAAGAATCTTCTTCAGAACCAAAATATGATGAAGCAAATACTGGTATGTCTTCTGGAAAACATTGAGCACAGAGGCAAACTATTTGTAATTTGCAGGGCGTATAAATTATAATACAGTGCATTGGGACTTGGCAAGATATATGGCATGAGACTCAAATTAAATCCTGTTTGAACCAAACCAATATAGTCACCATGTCTATATGCCTGTATGAATGGATTATGCAATATCTTTTATCCAGGCTGTGGCTTTCCATTTAGGTTTATCTGAATGCTGAAATTCTTTTGGTTTGATGGTCATGAACATTACACATTTCTCTTCATTCTTTTATGCATTCACCTTTTCATAATAAGTCACTGACTAAAGTTTTCATCATCTTTGTCTCCATTTTCTATTTTAAGCCATTTACTGATGGCTGTACATGGAGAAAAAGATCAGAAAATCTCTCGTCACCTTAGTGCCCCAGTGTGCAATTTTCCACAATTTTGCATTTTTCCCCACCCCATCTTTGAGAACAAAATTATCTCACATCTGCTGCAATATTTTCAGTTCTGTAACTTTTTGCTCAGACTTAAACCATAGCCAGGCTTAAACTGAGGGTTAGGTGGCACATAAACTCCATTTCTGACATCCCTGAACACTCAGATGTAACTTAGACTTTGCAGACTAAACACAAAGGTCTGAAGAGGGCTGTGTAGCTGCATTTGGCTGGATGCTGCTACAAAGGTGCTGAGAGTAAGAAACCAAGCCTGTCCTCAAGATAGGTTCAGCACCTTAGATAGCTTCTTTAAAATTCAAACTAAAACCAGGAATGGATTCCTCTAATATGGAAACCATCAGTCTCCAGCTGCTTGGCCATTGTCAGTGTGCGTTGATGAAATTGACAGCAAAACTAGAAAGTTATTTTTAATATGTCTGTATGTATGTATGTTTAGGGACTGCAAGGCTCTATCCCCTCCTCTCCCTCCTCTCCCCCTCTCCTCTCGCATTAACTCAGTGCAACTCAGTTTGCAGCACCTGAAGTAAGCCAAGGACTAAAGGAGCAGGAGGGAAAAGAGAAAAACTGAGACATTCTAAAAGTGGCTAAGAAACTGGGACAACACAAGATTTACTGGAGCTGTCCCTGCTGAATTAGGATAGTCAGAGGGTATGCTTGTCTCTACTACTTCTGTTGTCCTCTAGTGACCCAGGCCATTTGTTAAAGGATTTTTCCACTTCTAACTGGAAGGAAGATTCAAGAGGACCAGATGGCAAATCAGGAGAGTGTTTAAACTTCCCTGGGGTGCAACAACATAGTTAGATATCTCTCCTTCCAGGGGACAATTTCTTCCTCTGTGGTGAAACACTTAAATGCTTTCACTTACACTCTATGTTAGCCATAGTTGAGTCCACAATGAAATCAATAGGGCCCAATGTAGGCCCTATTTATTTCACCGAGAACTTATGTGAGGTTTGTGATTTATTTCTTTGTCACGGTGGCTTTTAGTATTGAACTACTATAGGTGTGGTCAGAGCCATTTGTGGGCCTATCCCCTGAAGTCCAGTTTTAAACATTTTTTTGTGTGTGAAAAATCACTCCCAAATTGCCTAAACAGATTTTTAAAAAATGGATTAAAAAGTGGCAGTTTGTCTTTACATGCTGAAATTCAGGCCATTTCCGCACTAGACTGTTATAGCGGTATTATTCCATTTGCAACAACCTATGGAATCTTGAGGTTTGCAGTTTTGGGAGGAGCCAGCTGGCTCCTCACAAAACGGCAGACCTCAGGATTCCATAGGTTGTTGCAAATGGAATAATAGAGCTATAACAGTCTAGTGTGGAAATGGCCTCAGTTGAAAATACAACAAAATCAAAACAGGAAATGACAAAAGTGAATCCAAATTAAAATCAGTGTGGCCTTCTTGTGGGAGGAATTGATTCCTGCCTCCAGCACAGTTGCTAGGGTAGCAACCGCTGCAGTTTTGAACCATTAGAACAGACCTAAGGTTTGAACACGGAGAACTTCTTCAAAGATGTAGAGTTAGGGAATGAATAGGGATGAGACTCTCCTATGCTGGAGGAGCTTAACAGAGACTGGATGGATACGCATCAGGCGTGGTTTAGTTTGGCCCGTTTCTTGCATTGCCACATGGCCCTTGAACTAGATGGCCCTTGGAGTTTCTCCCACTTCTACAGTTCTGTGATTTGGACAATAAAAGCCCCTGGGCTCCTGATCACAAGTCTAGGACAGGCAGCGTGATAAGCTTATAGAACTTACACTTTGTGTGTTTCTCTTTAAATGAATAAATTCTGTTCTTTTTTTTTCTTTTTTTAAAATCACATTATTTTGTCATAGGAGTAGCATGCAAAATAAAAAAAATTAACAGAGTGTGCAAAACTGAAATAAATGTTTGCATCCTTGGTTTAATTTCCTTCCAGGTATCTGCACATCAGGTTAGCATTTAGCACAGTGCTTAAAGAGATGAATTATGAGCATCAAAATATCTGTCGTCAATCAGCAAACAGTTTGTGTTTGACTTTCAGAAAATGTTTTTTCTGTGAAAAGTCTGTCACCTTTATTTGGATTGCTCTCCCACACCTTTCAGGGGAGAAAAAGTGTTGATTTCCCTCTCTGGATTTATAAAGCAGTAAACTCATTTGAATAATTGTACAGTCATTTAGCTAGTGTGCTCTTTTTCTCCCCAACGTGCCTAACTACAGTGAATGTAGTTTTGATGGCAAAATAGCCTCTTTTATGTAATAGCACTTTCCTTTCCTCCCCCCCACTTCCCTTCCTCGTTGCCGCAAAATAAGTGCAACATAATTATTTTACTGTGGAGAAATTAGCTCATTTGCAAATGCCACCTTGGAACACAAAACGAATGGCATTTATTGAAGCACTAATAAAGGCACCATGTTAGAATAATTTTATGCTGACGGGCCCACAATCACTCAATATTTTAAGAGCTGTCATCACACCAGCATGAGCTGCATGCACAAGTACAAATTTATGCTGTGACATCATGGCACTAAGAGTATAATTGGAATAAAATTACAGTGCTTCACTCTGGCATTCAGCGGTGAAGCAGTACACTTTAGATACCCGCCCCGGGCTGATCCTTTGCTATGCCTCCCTGTGCCCACACATTCCGTTAACACATGAAGTATCATGACATGGATTTCTGAAGAGCTCAGTGTGTCCTTCAGGTATTTCCAGAGCTGAGCTTTCAGTAGGTACTCAGTGGGCCATGCTGTTAATATACACTAGGCTGCACACCACCAGCAAGCGTGAAGAATCACAAATCAGCAAAAGCCACCATTTCAGCACTTTAGACATGCATAATTAAGCATGCAATCACTACACAATGGCAGATGACCCACTGGGAATGTTTTTTGCGTACAGATGAGGATGAAGATGACGATGATTCAGTGAAATCCTAGGTCAGTTAAGGAGATGCAATTAAGTAATATCTCTTGGGCTGACACTCTCTGTCCACCTTAAGCTGCCAGATCTGGCAAAGGAAGTTTGTTCAGCTGGCTATTTGAGTGGAAGGAGGGTGATATTTCCATCCCCTTCCATTAATGAGTGAGGCTGGGATAAGGATTTGCAACAAGGATTCTACTTCTGATTGTCAAGGCCTCACTTCCTGGCAGCTGAGAGGTGAAAGTGATGGTGCCTTGTACCTCAACAGCCAGCTGAACAAACCTTTCTTCACTCAATGTGGCTGCAAGCTGTTAAGGTGGGCTGGGGGCTACTGGCTGTTAAGGTGCATACCTGTTCTGGGAAACAGAACAATTATGGATCTGTAACACTAGATTATCAGTCTGTAACTGCAATACCAGCCATCACCACCATCATCTGCAAGTTAATACATTTGATCATATACTTTATGACTAAACAACAAGGGTATTTTTTCAATGATCTGCAGGTGACTTTAAATTTGTCCCCATCTGACTTCCTCCCAGCTTCATGCATAGGCCATTTCTGCACTAGATTGTTATAGCACTATTATTTCACTTTCAACATCCTATGGGATCCTGGAGTTTGCAGTTTAGGAAGGAGCATTTAGAATTCTCAGCCAGAGAGCTCTGTGGCCACAGTAAACTACAAACCCCAGAATTCCACAGGACGTTGAAAGTAAAATAATGGCACTATAACAGTCAAGTGTGGAAACGGCCTTAGTTATAAATGAAAGTGCACCTGACAAAAGATGTTGCGGGGGTGGGTGGTAGGGTATGAGATGGAAAGTGCAGAAGAATTACACATTTACACATAGTATTCCTGAAATCTAGTACTGACTTGCTGGCTCACAAGCCCTCTGTGCATAGTCAGATATGCTTTGCAAAGCAAGTGAGGTAGGGGAAGAAGACATGATTCAGATCTGATCTATGCTTGGTGAGCTGCACTGGGGGCTGTATAGTTGCTTGCAGTCAATTATCATGTGTGTTACAAGCAGCCACCATCCCCATCCCACATTCCCTGGTTAGAATGTCTTGCCTTTCTTGGGGGAGTCTGAGCTGAAACAGAGTATTTTGGAGACTCTCCAGTGGGTGTAGAAATGGGAAACTTTCCCAGACTTCAGAGGTTGGCAAACATAATGAGGTAGATCTCTCACTGTAACTGCCACTTTATATACTCTTGCTTTATCCTCCCACTCCCTGTTCATTCTAAACACATATGTTCATTATTTTTAAATACATATGTTTGCCTATTTACTGTGGAGATAAACAAGCCAAATTAATTCCTGGCTTATGTCTAAAATAAAAGAGGAAATCTCAATAGCCCAGAGATGGAGCCTGATTAACCACTGTGTATTGCTTGTATCCTGTTTGCTCTGCTAAGTCTGATTAAATTGTCACATGCCTTGTCATAATTCCAGTATGAGGCTTAAAGTGACTATGTACTTCTAAATTTTGGATTCATTAAATTTATCAGTTCTGAGAGTACTTTCAGAATAGTGTAATTCAAGTTAATTTCTCAATGAATCAACATAAAATCCTCAATCAGACTGAGCAATGCCAGCTGGGGAATTCTGACAGTTGTAGTCCAAGTAAGTGACTTTTTTGGAAACAACAGTCACCTATTGCAAACCAAGTTGTTGTTGACATTGACATACAAAAATCATTTGAGAAAAATAAAATAGGCTACTTCTCCTTCTCAAGATCCTTGGGACCACTCTTGTGATCTTGTCTTGTGACAAAGTGGCCAACTGATCTATATGTTGAAGCAGAAACTTCAGCTATGCAACCATCACAGGTCTCCTCCAAGGTTGTGGGGAACACCTCAGGCTAAGTAAATCAGGTTGCTTATTCCACTGTGAGCAGGTAGAAGCTGCCACTGGTATGTGCAAAGCAAACCAACAACACAGAGGGAGCTACAACAGATCTTGAAAGAGTGCAAAGGCTGTTTCCCGTCTCCAATATGAATAGTTTGGTTGATTTTGTCATACAGTGGATTCCTTCTGTGGGATCAGAAATAAATAAGAATAGCACTTTTGAAGACCTGGATATTGTAAATCATATACTGTCATTTCAGGAGTGAGGAGAGCCAGGGCTCCCCAATGACATCTTGCTGCCTGAGAGCAGCAAATGACACCCACCACCTCCCTAGGTTAGGGACTTTTAACCACCCAGGTTGTTTGGAGTCATAAGGCAAAAAATCCCACAGATAACCCCCTGCCTTGCTGGCAGTAAACTGCAGACAATGTAAATAACTATTTCTTGTCCTTTCATGGCACTTAAAATATGGTCCCAAGATGTCTGCCTCATTCTGCCTAATAGTAAGAGAGACCCTGACCAGAGTTATTCACGAAAGCTATTTTGTGCTTGAAGTGCCATGCATATTGGTGACCCTATATAAATAAGCAAATGGTGATAGAGGTGATGATAATGATAGGGATAATAATAATACATATGACATGGGTGAATCTATAGCAAGGCCATAAATATGATCTGATGACTCTTTTTACTACTTTACATTGATTTTAGCCCTAAGCATCTATACATTTTGTTTTACTGAATTTGTAACATGAATGTGTAAGCTGCTGGGAGGTTACATTGTTTAAAGAAAGGTAAGACCACATATTAAATGGAATGGGGGAGAGAGAAAGAGAAAGAGGAGAAGGAGATGTCATCACTGGCTGGCATTTTGTATACAGAGAAGTGGACACAGAAGCATATGGCAAATTATTCTGTAAAGTAGCACCGCACTCAGAGCAGAATCGTGTTGGCTTGCAGTGGTGGCAAGGACCTATCTTCTGGACCTAAGTGGCTCATTTCTCCAATGCCTTTTCTGCTTCACAGCAACTACACCCACAGTCTTTTTCCCTCCTGCTGCCATCACCTGTATCAGTCTGGTTACACCGATGTAGTTTACCAGCAGGATTCCAGCTGTAGTAGCAGATATGCAACAACGTACATGTGGAATAAATTGAACCACCAACTTTGATAAGTTACTTAGTGGTTGACATGTATGTGTGAATCTTCCCTTAGTCTCTCCATATGGAAAGTAGGATTATTTTATTTCCCATACTAGTCCCTATTAAAATTCTCCACATATAGGAATATTATAGATATTCCCTAGCAGGAGTCATGGAGAGAACTTATTCTTCTGGGGGAAAAGGTTGAAATGCCACTAACAAGGACAGTATGAGGAAGCAGTTCTTTCTCCTTTCTCCAGCAGTTCTTAAATGCAGCACTATGAGGGAAAAGTTATGTTAACCATTGATTCTGTGGTCACCTTTGGGATACCATGTTCCTTTCTAGTTACCACATCTCAAAAATTATACGAAGCTGGTAAAGCTGCAGAAAGAGCAAACAAACTGATCTTGCAAACAACAACATTAATAGCAACAACAACAACAACAATATTTGAGATGTTCGACTTTAAAGATGGCAAAAGGACAGTAAAAAAGGACAGATATGGATGACCAGCAGCTAAATGATGCTGCAGCTAAAAAAGCCAGTGAGATTGTGGTCTGCATCAATACAAGTATAGTATCTAGGTCAAGGGAAATAATACTATCTCTATATTCAGCTTTGATCAGACCCCAGCTGGAATACTGTGTCCAGTTCTGGGCAGTTCAGGGAGGATATTGATAAGCTGGAATGTATCCAAAAGAGGGCAATCAGAATGCTAAAACATCTGGAAACCGTGCCCTATAAGGAATGGCTTGGAGAGCTGGGTATGTTTAGCCTGGAGAAGAAAGGATTAAGAGGCAACATGTTGCTGTATTTAAATATTTGAAGGGATATCATATGGAGGATGGAGTAAGCCTATTTTCTGTTGTTCTAGAGATTAGGACACGGAACAGTGGCTTCAAACTTTAGGAAAAAGGTTCCATATAAGCATTAGGAAGAACTACCTGATGGTAAGAGCAGTTTGACAGTGGAATATGCTGCCTTGGAGTGTGGAAGAGTCTCCTTCTTTGAAGGTTTTTAAATAGAGGTTGGATAGCTCTCTGTTGGAAGTGCTTTGATGTATGGCAGGGAGTTGGACTTGATGGCCATTGTGATCTCTTCCAACTCTATGATTCTGTGATTTTATGACCAAGTCAGCTTCATGTCAATACCAAGAAAAATTCTGGAACATATCATTAAACAATCTGTAAGCACATAAAAAGGTATGCTGTGATTATTAAGAGTCAGCATGGGTTTCTCAAAAACAAGTCATACCAGACTAATCTCATTTTTTAAAATAGTTTTGGTAGATCAAGAGAATGCTGTGGATATAATATATTTTGATTTTACTAAGGCTTTTGACAAGAACCCCATGATATTGTTGCAGACAAGTTGAAAAAAATGTGGACTAGACAATGCCACTGCTAGGGCGATTTGTATCTGGTTGAGAGACCTAATCCAAAGTGCACTCAGCAATAGTGCCACTTCATCCCAGAGAGAAGTAACTAGTGGAGTGCCTCAGGGTTCCATCTTGGGACTTGTGCTGTTCAGCATCCTTCTCAATGGTTGGATAATGGAATACAGGGCATGCGTATCAAATTTGCAGATGACATCAAAGTAGGAAGACAGGATCAGGATTCAAAATTGCCTCAACAGATTGGAGAGCTGGGACAAAACTAACAAAATTAATTTCAACAAGGATAAATATAAAATACTATATTTAAGCAGGAAAAATGAAATGCAGAAATATAGGATGGGTGATACCTGGCTTGACAACAGTACACGTGAAAAGGATTTAGGGGTCATAGTCAAGTTAAACATGAGTCACCAGTGTGGTTATGACCAAAAACTCAACACAATTCTAGGCTGCATCAACAGGAGTATAGTGTCCAGATTGAGGGAAGTCATAACATCACTCTGTTCTGCTTTGGTCAGACCTCTGCGGGAACATTGTGCCCAGTTCTGGGCGCCATAAATGAAGAACAAGCTGAAACATGTTCAGAGGAGAACAACAAAGACACTAAAAAGTCTGGAAGCCATGAAACAGATTAGAGAGCTGGGCATGTTTAACTTGGAGAAGAAAAGAGATGTTCTGTAGAAGATGGAGCAAGCTTTTTTTTCTTTTGTTGCTTCACAGACTAGAACGTAAGCCAATAGATTCCAATTGCAAGAAAAGAGATTCCATTTTAACATCAGGAAAAAAATAATAATTACCAGCTCAACACTGGAACAGACTACTTCACAGGCTGGTGGACTCTCCTTCTCAACCTTTAAACAGAGCCAAACAGAGATGTTTAAACAGAGATGGCCATCTTTCACGGATGCTTTAATTGTGTATGCTTGCATGGGAGAGGATTGGATGAGATGGCTCCTGAAGTCCCTTCCAACTATATGAGTCTCTGATTTTGTGAGAGCAAGTGGAGACAGAGATTTCCCTCCTCCCTTATAATAGCAGAGAACTTGGAAATGTTACTTTTTTAGACTTCAGCTTCCAGCATTCTCAAGTCAGCATGGTTCTGAATCTGACTAGAATTCTGTGTCACCCAATAAGATTTTTTTGGCAGGACATTCTGGGAAGACTTAGATCTTTTAAAACAGCATTCATAGAGGAAAGATGGATTGATGGATATTAGCAGGAACAGTAAGATTTCACATTTATAGTATACTAGTAAATGTCAAGAACAGGAGTGGAACAGCAGAGAGCATTGCTTTCATGTCAAAATTTTGGATTTCCTGGACTCATCTGATTGGTCACAGGATGATGGGTGGAATGGATCCCTGCACTGCCCCTGTAAATCTGTTCTTGCTTTCTTCTTGCAATTTTTATCAATTTTATTTCTGAATACTGTACAACATAAATGACCTCTCTCTCTCTACCTCATGGTTTTAATCATGATTTCCTAGTAATCTCCATCTCCTTAAGTCATCAATCTGCTTCACAAATTTTATATAGGCATCAATTAGATTTTATCCTTGCTGTTTGCTTATGGTAACAATACTGGAAATATTCACACATCATCCGTCCAGTACAAAGTGCTGTCCAGTACAATCTGCTGAACATAGTTCTCTATTGGTGACATCCTCCGCATGGAGAACATAACAGAGCTTGAGCTGTTTACACTTTACACAGGTCTGTAACTATTAAATGAGCTAAGACCAATTTGCAATTTCTTTATTCAAGAGTAAAGAAACTATGTTGGGTCTCATTGGCTTAACATTCTGAGGCTTTTAACAAATTGCTTCAGTGGGGTCTGTTTTCATACATTTATCTATTATTCTTAGGGCATGGATTTCTTTTGTTGTTGTTTTGAAAAACCATCATAGCACTGTAATTCAGTATGCCTTTCCAGCATGAGACTATACAAATGAACCTTGATTGATTTGAGTGTACAGGTGCATTTTTACTCCTTGTGAATGTCAAAAATAGCTTGATATTAAATGTTAAAACCTGATGGTGGTAAGGCTATAATGTGATCTAGGTCTGTCTGTAATTAATGGGAATGAAAGAACACCTTCTAACAACGTTTGAAAAGCAGCAGGTCTTCAGGCATAGTTGTCCTTTTACTACATATTATTTTTCTGCTCCTTTATTCACTATTATTGCTCCATAATAAATCCATATCCTTGTTAATATCCTTTCATGGCAGTTTTTAGAGGTCCCTTTGTTCATACAGTTTTGAGATGTAAAGTAGCTGAAGGAGCCATCGTGGGCTTCCAGCTCAACAATACCTATTTGAACAATTAGAGTACAATCAAAAAGACCATTAGTTTTCTATTTGGTTTGAAGCCTCTTATCCACTCTTAACAAAACACAGCCACAGTGAGAACCTCTTCAACTACCAATAAGCAGAGGCTAGACTTATATTTCCATTTTATCGCAGAGGTGATGGATGAGGTGGTGAAATGAATGAGGTGGTGAAATAAATACCCTCCACTGGCTATTAGGAAAGACTAAGAATTTCATTCCTTTTCTTTTAAATAGGGTTTTTACAAAACACATACCTTCAAAAACAAGATGGAAATAATCTGAAAAATAACATTTATTGAATGTGAGAGAAAGCAAAACTGATGTATTCAGCCATCTCAGCAGAAGGTTTTGAGTACTTAGATATTAAAAGTTTGGGTTCAAATCCCCTATCTGGACATGATTGTGATATTTTTATACGCCTGTCACCTCTGTTATAGATAGCTCCTTTTAAATAGGTTATGCAGCTGTATAAGACGTTCCTCTTTCTGCTGGGCTTCCAGTACTGATGGAATTTAACTAGTGTAGACATGAATAAGACTTTCATTTGATTCATTTTGGATTTAAAAAGCATCCCAAAACATGCTTCCTTTCTTTCCCTTCCCCTTTCATAAACAGGACAGAAAGAATCTGAGGTTTGTTTGTTTTTTTAAAAAAAATCAAATATTGGGGAAAAATGAAACTGTGAAATTCATACCCCCCATACATTGGCTACCCCATGTACTGTTTAGTGCCCGAAAAAGCCTGAAACACAAGGACAGAAAGACTGCAAGTGTCTTTATTAAAGGCAATGATAAGAAAGACATAAAGAGCTGGGGATAAGGAAGAGTGTACTCAATTTCTTAATGGTCACTGCTCTATTCATAGCCATAATGCTATCAGGGAAACTTCACAACAGGAATTAGATAGTGTCATACATAGTAAAGCTAAGTTTGTTAGAAGTGGCTTATATTTTGAGTGTAGGAGCAGAGACTTGATATATCCCATGTCCCAGTAAGATCCCTGTGTCCCCCAGAATTCTATTTAGCAATAGCAAAAGCATGTATATTTCTATACCGCTTACCAGCTAAGTGCTGTCTAAGTGGTTTGCAATGGCCATTTCCGCACGGGGCGAGGGAATCACCCTGTGCTGCTACTTACCGGGTCTTATGGCTCCCCAGTCCGGTCTAGGCTGCTCCGGAGCAGTGCACGCTCATCGCTCCTCACTGCTCCGGCGTTGGAAATGGCGGCTTTCAGTTGGTCGAGGGTTTCAACCAACCGCTGAAGCTCCCCAGCCTAAAGCCCGCCCCCGGCAGATCTCAGGCTCGCATTGGTGCAAGCCTGCAAATCTGCACAAGGGAGCAGGCTCGCACTGGCATGCTCTGTGCTTTTGAAAGACCGAAAGAAACAGGTTTTTCAAAAGCACGCTGGACAACCACTTGGGGTCGTTCCGGAGCAGGCTAGGTGCGGATCTACGTTAATAGTCTGGACCCAGTCCGTTCCCAGGTGCAGACATCCTCCCTGAAGGACGGACTGCACCATTTCAAATACCCCGTGCAGAAATGACCAATGTGTTAGCTAATTGCCCCCAACAAGCTGGGTACTCATTTTACTGGCGTGCTGAAGGATGGAAGGTTGAGTCAACCTGGAACCTGGCAGGATCAAACTCACAACTCATTGTGACAATAGTGCCAAAATCATGAATACACAATATTAGGAAATACAGAGAAATTACGGATTTTTGACTCTAGGTTATGAATCCATATCTGCAATGCAGAAATGCCAGCTGCAATCATTAGTCAAATAAAGTTTTAGTAGTTCTCTGGGAAGCTCTAGAAGGGGATGGATGGGTGGTTTGGACTAGTGAAAGTTGTTGAGAGGTGAGCGGAAAAAGTAGATTAATGCCACACTCACCAATGTTGGAGAGTTAAAATGAGAAATACAAACAATTGTGGTGAGATATCTTACTATTTAATCTGCTAGTCTCCAGTATGAACCTTGTGAAAGCACAAGGTAAACATATTTGCTCCAGTCAGTTTCCAGACCTGGTTATGGGATGAATCAGCTTTTGCCTTCCTGGTTAATACTTTAAACCAGAAAACAGAGTGCGGGAGCATGACTCTTCTTGTTCTTCAGGGTCTCTCAGTGGCTTTTTATACCATTGATCAGAACGTCCTTCTGGATTACTCATCTAGATAGGGTTTAGGAAACAATGTTACAGTCATTCTGGTCCTTTCTGAAAAAGACGTCTTGGAAGGATGAGTCAGAAGTGCTCGGGGACCTTATGTTTCATCCTTGTCTATTAATTTGGAACAGATTTCCACTCTCCCTGCTTCTTACTTTTTAATGTTATAACATGAAAATGCTGGCAAAATAATCTTGAGTTTTTAGCTAAAACTTAATCACTACGCCGATGGGATTCAGTTCTACCTCTACACATCCCAGGTGATTAAAGTGATTTTGTGGGAGAAGAAGGTCAGGAAGAGAATGTGGCTAGGGAAACCAACTGCTCTGGATAGAGTTTCCCAACTGCTCTTAAATGGGGTTAGATGCTACCTGAAAGAAAGATGGGGTGCAGAGGCCCTTCTCACTTGCTTATCCTTCAGGGCAATTAAACATGTATGTACATAAGATGGTCTTTTCTGCAATGGCCCCAAAACTCTTGAATTTGGGAGCTGTCAGGATCAGTAAATTTTTGTGCCTTTTCTTTGCAGTGTGTGTGTGTGTGTGTGTGTGTGTGTGTGTGTGAAATTCCTGAGAACTTACTTGTTTTCTCTGATGTTTCCCTGAATATGCTTTGTGGGACTTTTAATCTATAATTTTAACTCTTACATTGTGAATTTCCTTGGGTTTCATTTTGGAAGAAAGGTGGGAGAATGAATGAATGAGTGAATGAATGAATGAACATGTGAATGTTTTTCATATTTTATTGCTGAGTTTTAACCATTGGTGTGTATTAATTTTGTTGCTGTTTTATTATTGGATAGGATTCTTAATTGTATGGGTTTTTATCATTTAAGCTACTTTGAGAAAGCTTTCTTCTTTGGCCTGACCTATGTTAACTAACTAACTTAGCAACATTCAAAATGTTGGGAGCGGGATGCAGGGTAGAGGGTTTTGAACAACAAAGCTGGAACAAGAGCAACGTATGCAAACAGGTGTTCCTTCTTTGATTTCTGGAATTTCTGGTGGCATATTAGCTTACATTGCCAAGTCATCTCAACATGAGGCCCTTTCACACTACATAATTATACCATTTTGATACCACTCTAAATGTCATAGTTCTATCCTATGAAATCTTGGGATTGCCACTTTAGGGAAGGACATTTAAACTTTTCAGCCAGCCACTCGCGTGTTTCTACAAACTACAAACCTCAGGATTCCATAGGATGCTGCCATGGCAGTCAAAGTGGAATCATGAACAGTGATGTAGCATTGTGTGGGTGGGGCGAAGGGGCTGGAGCGGAGCAAAAGTGCATGGGAAGGGGTGATGGAGCACGTGGTGGAGGTGATGGCACACATGGGTGGGGCAATGGTGCAGAGTAGGGCAGGCAAGGAGCGGTGGCACCCCCCAAAAAATGCCACCTAGGTTGCACCACCACCCTCATTCCCCCATCCCCCTGCCACTGATCATGATACTACAACTGTAGTATGAAAAGGCCCATGGTGTCTTTGCAGGGAATTTTGCTGTTCCACCAATATGCTTCAAATAATAATCCAGACACCAGGAAGTGTTGATGGATCTTTTACCAGAAAGGTGGACATCCATTCTTGTGGCCTTATCATACCAAGGTGTCATATGGCCAGAACAATGCGTTATTCCTGGTTAGGGATCAGTCCTATCACTCAACGTCGTTGCTCACCAGCAACAATTGCATTGCAATTTGTTTGAAATGTGGCCTTTTTCATGCTGTAAATAAACTGTTTATGATCCAGTTTCCCACAACAGTCCAGCTAGCTATGGGAGTGCACTTTGCTCATAGTGCTTCCTTTCCAAGCTGATCCAGTAATGGAAATGATGTGGGCATTCTGAGGTTGTCCCTCCTTCAGCTACTCCCAAGGAGATCTCTGCCGAATAACCTCCAGATCAATCATGTGGGGTAGGATGGGGAAAAAGGACTTGACAATGATGCTGTGATGTGGAGGGAAGAACAGAGTGAATGAAGCTACTTATCCACAGATGTCAAAAGGGCATGATAGAGAGTGTTATTAACCTGATGCCATCACGGGAATGGCTATTGTGGGATTCTGATGGAACAACACAGTATTAAGATATAGTGTGATCAGGCTCTTGGTTTTTACAATTGTTCCTCCCACAGCTGTTCTGAGTTATACCAGAGCCGACCATGTACTAGACCCTATTCCTGGCAGGGGCTTACCTCTGTGAGAGCTCCTTTACAACCACAGAACAGTTGAAGGAGCAATAGCATTAATCTTGAGATTGGATTTGCCACTCCCCACCCACAGCAATGACTCAACCAGCTGCCTCACCTGAACCTGGGTGTCATGATACCTCATCTTGGAGTGGGTAGCCTGCAGATACTTGTAGAGTGGTACTCTGGGAAATCATCTCTTACTTCCATTGGAGAAGAATTCTGGAAATGGTCATATAAACCCCTTTTCTCATTCCAAATCCTAAAGTTTAAAGGGCTCACTATTGCTTTGTTAACTGGAAACTGCAGGTGAGGATTACAGTGCTTTTCACCTTGGCATAGAACTTATTTTACAAGATAGAGAATGGACCAGGTGTACCAAAAGAGGGAACCAGTTCTTGACATTTCCAGTGGAGACAGCCTATTGGCTTTCCTCACTTGAGCCTATACGGTGAGGAAAGCACAAGACACACGTCTTGTTCATTGAAATTAATTAACAAACTACTGTTAAGCAAGTTTATCCACGGGTAATCCAATAATCAATTTGAGATTCTGTGGCAGTTAATAGCCTTTTAAAAAGAAAGGCATCATTGCACATTTATAGAGCTGTGAGATTTTTCAAGCAGTGACTTTGTAGAAAATACTTACCTGTATGAAAGAAAACAAACCAAACCAAAAAGGGTCGGCATGATTTTCTCAGCGCTCTTTAACAAAGGGGGTTGCTTTTTCTCTGACCTTAATAGATTAAGCCTGGGTGTTTATTTTTGAATCAATTTTTATTGATCCAGGAGACATGGCATTTTAATTGTGTATTCACTCTTCTTCTTCCTCTCCTGTTCCCTCCTACCATTCCACCCCTTCTGGCTGCTGGAAGCCGCTGTTTGGTATGCTAACTGTATCACAGCCTAAAGGGCTACATTTTCAAAGCAGGGTGCACAAATCCCATTAGCAACAACAGGGGCTGGTTTTTAATGTGTAACTCCTCATGAACTTGCTTTGAAGAGAAAGGTGGGGGGAACCTTAGCAGTAATGCCCATTTTCTAGGATGAATTATGATTCCCCCCTCTAGTATTCAGGATGTAACTGTTATGGATTCTAAATTCTGTTAAGGTTTCTCCTTTATTTTTTATTTTTTTTTAATGTCTCAGACTATTTACAGCTGGGCATGTTATCTAGTAATTCAGACCACCAGCTAAAACCCTTAAGCAGGAATCAGAACACAAAACTGGAGGAAGCAAAACCAGTTGACTGGAAACACTCCTGCTGTGTATTCAGCTCCCTAACAGGTCACTCGTGATTTCAGTAGAGTCTGATTTCACATGAATGAGACCTTTGTGGGCCATTTTGTTCCATCTTTCTGAGGAGCAAATGCCAACAGGATAGAGATGGAGAAAGTTGTGTTCTAATGGATATGCATTTAAATGAGAAGAAGTAGCAAATCAAAGGATTCCTGTATTTGCATAGAATTCCGTGGGCCAGAAGGAAAAACTCTGCCAATTCTTTTCCTTAACTTGTTGAGGATGAATGATGTACACAGGCTATCTATCTATCTGGCAAAGAATGGTATGTTTTAGGGAGTAAAACATTACACATAAATCCTGTTATTTTTCGTTTTCTTGCTTGTCTAGCATGTTATTTCCAGACATATGATCAAACAAAGATGTTATTTCCAAACTTTGGATTTATGCTTCAGTGACATCTGTCTTAATGTTGTGTTTAGGGATATATATATTTTTCCCCCTTTGGCTGCATATATAACCTTTAATTGTATCTAAAATACAGATTTTTAGTAGAAATGGGTTCTTAAGATAATACGTGTGCTTTGATCCAGTCAGTGCTGTGAACTGTTTTGGGGTGAGGTGGGAGATTGAGCATAGGGTTAAATCTCTCCTGTGGAAATAAATGGGAATGAAAGGCGTTTAACTTTGGTTGGATTGTGCCCTTTGTGCTTGATTATTTTGCTTCTGTTTTTAAAGTTGGTTTCCCTCCCCTTTAATGCTCTGCTTTAGACTGTTGTTGTCTTTGGCTGTGTGTGTGTGTGTGTGTGCGTGTGTGCAGGGGATAAATGTGTATATCAAAAATCTATAAACCCTTTGGCTGTCCTACAAAAAAGGCTAGAAAGAATAAAACTGCTGCAACAGCAACAGCAACAGGTTAGATAAATTTTGAAACAAATGGAGGTTCTTTAACTGGTAAGTAAGCTATTAAATGCCTTGGATTTGGCACATAGTGAAAGGTATTCCAAAAGTACAACTAGGATTAGGATATTGTGCAGGAGATTTCTCAAGCAATAATTTTTCTAAAACAACAACAACAACAACCCGCAGCAGTTTCTTGGTCTTAGCCTCTTAGTCTTGAATGAAAATAGGCAAAAAAATATGTATGTGTAGGGAGAAAGAGCCAGTGAGATATATATATACAACGTCCACCACACTGAATAAAACAGATTTCTTATAATCTGAATTATTGAGCCATTTTGAATTCTGTTACATGAAAAAGGTGCCGATGAGAGCTATCATGTGCGTGTTGGATTCATGCCCTTCCTGATTTATAAAAACAACCAAGGGAAATTAGCCAAGTGGGTAAGGGCAGTGCCAAATGCCTCTTTGCAACAAGGTGAGAAAGGAAGGAAGGAAGGAAGGAAGGAAGGAAGGAAGGAAGGAAGGAAGGAAGGAAGGAAGGAAGGAAGGAGGCAGGCAAGCAAGCAAGCAGTTGTAAGATCTTGCTGAAAAACCTCTCCCTAAACCTTTGGGCAATTGGGCGATTACCAGCCATCCTGTAATATTCTTTTCTTGAGCAAGGAACTGGAGCATGTGGAAGCCTCCTTGTTCTAGGATTTCCTAGATGAGACAGATTATCTATATCTATTTTAATCTGACTTCAATCCTGGTTATAAGACTGAGAGGGTCTTTACCACCTTGGTGGAAAAGGAGAAAAGGAGTGGGTCTGCTGCACCTCTTGTTTGCTTCCAGTTTTGCTGACTGTGGTATTCTTCTGGGATGCCTCATTGAAATGAGATTTGGAGGTACTGTTTTAGAGTGGCTTCAGTCATTCTTGGTGCGATGAGCTCAGAAGGTGGGACTGAATGGTTCCTGTTTGTCACCACAGCTGCTGGCCTGCAGACTCCCTTTAGACTCAGTTCTGTCTGTAATGCTATTTAACATATACACCAACAGTTGGGAGAGATTGTCCAGAATTTTGGACTTTGGTTCCACAGCATGCAGAGAACATGTAGTTCCACATCTCCTTTCCATCGAATTCTACAGAAGCCATTTCATTTTCAAAGCAGTATCTGATGTCAGTGATGGACTGGATGAAGGCAAACCAAGTGAAACTTATTCCAAACAAGACCAGGGTGCTCTTGGTCAGTCAAAAGGCAGATCAAGGAATAAAGGTTCAACCTTTGCTGGGTGGGCTTACACTCCCCCTGCAATCTTAGGTTTACAGCTTGTGTGTACTCCCAAACTCAGCCCAGATTCAGCAGTAGCCAGGAGTGCATTGGTGCTATTAAAACTAGTGTACCAACTCTGCCCATATCTGTCAATGTCTGATCTGGCCACAGTGACACATCGCTTAAATTAAATCTCATTCAGATTACTGTAATATGCTCTACCTAGCAGTGTCTTTGGAAAGTGTTCTGAAACTCCAGTGTGTATAAGATGCTGCACTTAGATGAGAACCATGGACTGAGACCATTAAATCTCAGGAAGAACAAAAACATCTTAGCAAGTTATCTAAAGGCTCTAAAAGTAGAGTGGTATGTGTGAGCCAGTCCTGCCACAAATTGGACATTGCACAATTGGAGTGCTGTATTGTATCTTGTATTGTATCTCCACTAATCACATTGGCCTGGTTAGCTGCAGAATGGAGAACAGGGTCTCAGAAGATGACCATAGTTAATAAGTAGGTTCAGGGAGGAAGAAGCAACCCATGCAATTTCATGGATACAATTCCCAGTTTCTGTAAAGCAGTACATACAATGCTATCATGATTCTAAAGGTCTATAATTCTTGAGTGAAAAAAAGGTCCTCAGCAAATTATGAAACTCAATTATTATAACAGTCCTCAACATATCCTGGCCCCATATTTATATGTTCACTGGTTTGGGAGTGGGGGGAAAGATCTACATTTGCTGCTTGCTCAAAAAATGATGCTCAGCAATATAACAGATTGTTTGGCTGTTTGCACAGACAGAACTCACACATAGGCTCCAACCATTTAAGGTGGTAAATAGCAGTGATAAAATTTCTAACTGAAAAATGCCAAAGCTAAAATAATAAATAATGACTTCCAATCTATTCCATAGTTTGTTATCTATATTATTATAACAGATTTTATAATTTATAAGCCTTTTCATATCAGCACCCCATCCCACCCCTGTGGTGTCAGTGTCCATCCAACTGTCATCTCCATACAGTCCCAGACAGTTTTTAAGCCAGCCTGCACCCTCTTGGGCAGTATGTTGTGGGTGTCACTTCCAAACTCCAACATTTCACAGTTGAAAACCTGGACATGTGTAGCCAAGCAATATTAGAGCATGACCAAGATTGCAAAAGTTTTTAATTAGGAAGAACACACAAGCTAGGAGAAGCTGCAGCAGTTTGCTTAAGCCTACTGGGAAGGGCAGGACTTTGCGCCCCTCCCCTGCTCTAGTTGCTGCTTATTTGAGTGCAAGCTACTTTTTCTAAGAAAAGAGGGTAATCATAGGCCCTTTCTGTATGATGTTACCATCCCGCCACATCAATGGATTGTTCCTGGTCCAGGAGCGGTGCTACTGCATGAAGTTGTTGCTATCCAGCTGCTATCCCATTCCCAAGCATTGCAGATCAGTCTTATAGCATTTCCAGAAAAAATCTATTAAGAGCCTCTTTTAGCTCTACAATCCTGTCAGCCATGTCAGTGCAGTAATAGCACTTTATGGTGCTTCCTGTCATTGTGGATCCAGGAGTGGGCGGGGTGTGGATGTGCCCCAGGGCGCTTGTCCCTCCCTCAGTGACTCTGATGGCATGCCAAGTTTGGAATCTACTATGTCTTTGTGTTTATCTTAAATTTCCCCTTTGAGTTAATTTTTTAAATACATTTTTAGTGTTATAGCACAAAATTGCAATAGTGTATTGGAGTGTCATTAGGTTACTATGTGGCTGTGCTAGTATGATTTACAACCCCCCCCAGAAACCCCCTCAACCAATCAAGAGCTATGGGGTAGGGTGAAGGCAGGAAAAGGGAGTGGCCAATGGCACTGTAGTGTGGAAGGAACACCAGTGTCAATCACATTATTCATTTAAGGCGGAAGGGTACGGAAGAGAGTGTTCCTAACCTAACAATATCACAGCAATGGCTGGAATCGTAATGGAACAACCCATGTCTGAGGTATGGTGCAGAAAGGGCCATAGTACAGGTGGGTTGATTCAATCAGGGAAACCATGGTCCTGAGTTTGGAAGACCTGAGGAGGTAGTTCATGACCAGGTCTTCCAGAGGTCTCTTATTTATTTAGTTTTTCATAAGTTAAGGTCAACTTGACAGCAAAGAATAAACATACAAACTACTTTTTACTTTGAACTCAGTTTGCAGCAATGAAAGTAAACTTAGGATAAAGAGAAGAAGTAGGAAGAGGAAAGAGAAACTGGGACATTCTAAAAATAGCTGAAAAAGTGGAACAGAGGATTAAATCAGAACTATCCTTGCCAAGTTAGGACAGATGGAAGGTAAGCAAGTTGCAAGGATCAGTTCTATATATTCCATTCTCTGAAAAACAGAACATGTAAATAGAAAAGATTTGTATTAAGAACAAAATTGCAAAAGGTATGGAGCCTTTGTGAAGTAAGCCATGATGGTAGCAGAATGGTTTGGATAGTGCGCCATGAAAACCATTTCACATTAAGCAAAAGTGAAGAAATATGGTGTGCATGCATTTCTTGCTCTCTGCATGGGATGACTAACAATCCAGAAATAATAATATAATTGCAAGATGTTTCAGATTTTATCTGATTTCATCTGGGTGATATTAGATATTCTCTTCTAGTCTGAAGTCACGAGATTTTAGGATGTTAAGTCTGTCACTCAAAAAAATTCTCCTTTTTTCTTTCCCCTCTATGCTCTGCAGTCAGTAACTGCTGTGTTGGTTACTGCTTATTTTTATTCAGAGCAGATGAAGGCAAAATGACATCTTTTAATATTCTAATATTTCTGTTTTGTTAGTCGCTCATATACACACATATATATATGAATAAGTAAGTACAGGCATTCTTCTTGAATTGAGAAAATACTCGTCTGAAGTGCTTTCGATATTTTGACTTTTTAAAAAAAATCTCTTTCTCTGTCTCCCTCTACAACCTTTTCTCCCTACTCCCACTACTGTGATCATTGGTGCAGCTGGGGCTGGACCTTGGAGCTCAAGTTTAGAATCCTTCAACTGAGAAATCCCTCAGATGATCTTCCAGAAAATGGCAGGTGATGGAGACAGCAGCAAATAGGTGCATTGTCATTCCCTGTACCAATTAAATACACTGGGGCCCACTTCAGCTGGTGATGGTTATTGCAGCATCCATTTTTAATCTTGTTTTCAAAAACATTGTATGGTTGTAGAGCAGCTAGTCAGGCATGAACATGCTTATAAATGCTCATTTTAGTATTATTATTTTTTAAGTTGGAAAATATATTAAACATTTTTGCCACAAAACAGCACTTATTCCCAAATAAATATGTTTAGCATCAGGGCAGCAATAGCAAATTCCATTTTATTCCATTAGCAATGGTGCTGCTGCTGTAAGTTAAGTTAATTTAAAAGATGAAACTTCACATGGTCAAGTCTTCCTTTTTGTTTAGTTGTTCTCTCTCTTCTTTTCTTTTCTTGCTCTAACACATTAGAGTTGGAGAAGGAGTAGTAAAGCATGAATGAGTGGTAGAAGGTTGGGAAAGGGTCATGTTAATTGGTGCTTCACAAGTGAAATAACAGACATGGCCATCTATACGATGCCTCTACCCCATTCATTAGTAATCCCAGGGTCCAAAAATGCCTACTTCCACCACTGAATCTGATAAAACTTCATGCAAGTGGTGAACAATGTGCAGGTTCAGGAATGGGTGATCTCAATGTGCTAACTCAATGCCCCACTGCCACAGATTTCAAGGATACTTGATATGGGGATTGGAAGGAACAGGATGACAGAAGCAGCAATTATGAGAGTTTATCATAAGAGGCAATATCCCAATGATCAAATCTGAAAGCAACTAATTAACAGATCCACATGGCATGCATTCAGATCCAAGTCTCTGCAAAGGAAATGAGCCCTCAAATTTGATTTGTGAAGTTGAAAAGCATGATTATTCATTTCCATTGACTCATTTTTCTTCATAACATCCGACCCTGGCTAGGAGGCAAAATTCCACCACCGGAAAGCAGCATTGTTTTTTGTATATTGGCCCTTTTATACACAGGTACAGTTATTGTGCATCAAGCAAGCCCCTGAAGACATTTTAGAAAATTTATAGTTAAAAGAGATGGAAGCCTAGAAGAGACAACTGATTGGTGTTTTTAAAATATGTATGGTCTCTCCCTCTCCCCCATCCCTGCCTCACCCCATTTGGATTAATCCCAAAGAAAGCTTTGAGTGAGTTTATGCCAATATATTTATTATGTCCAGAAGGTGAATGAATGATTGAGGTGACCCTGAGTGGTGTTCTGCTTCATATGCTCTGGCAAATCAGGCAGCTGAGATTGTAAGGGCTTAGGTGGCAAGGACACCCTCAAGGCAAAAACAGATGGGGAATCTGCCTTTCATTTTAGATTCTGCCACACTCTTTTTTTGCCTTGCTGTCAGTGAGAGACCTGCTTTATAGATCTGCACCAACACATATTACTTCATATGCTTCTTGGTAGTTATGATCACTAATAATACAATTTATGGATATGAGTAAATTGTTGTCAGCGATTGTACATATTTAGAAATTCCAGCATCCATTAGAATCACTAAGCAGGTGAGAGAAAATGTTGCCTTGGATATGTCTGTGAATTGATTCATTCTTCAGGATTATATCCTGTTTTTTTCAGGTGGCTGAAGTAACAGGATCTGAGCAATTAGCATTAAAATAATAATCATCCAAGCAAATTCATGTAAAATAGCATAAGATTGCAGCACAAGGGAAACCACATAAAACCAAATAACATAAAAGGAAAATGGAAAGGTCTTTGCCAGTAGTTAAATTGGAATCAGTGCCAGGTGAGCTTTCTAGAAGAAATTCCAAAGGGTGACATAACTAAGGAGGTTCCTATCCATTATCTACCATACTTCCAAAGTCAAGAGAATCTTCAGTAGGACTTCTGAGACTCATTTGAGAAGGCAAGTTTATGTGGGAGCAAGTAGTTCAAAAGGGACTCTGGTTCTAAGATGCAGGGCTTCAAGATTAAAACCAAAGTCTTGAACTAAACCTGCGAAGCAACTAAGAGACAATGCATCTTCTTAATAATTGCTGAAATATGCTCCTGGATAATCCCAATTAGTAATCTGTCAAACAGATTTTATACTATTGGAAGTTTCTGAACTGTCTTCCAAACTTTACATATTGCAATCATGCAGCCCGGATGTTGCCTAGATAATTGTAGCCAGGTTTGATTTCTCCAGGCTAGACTGAAGCTGGTGAAAGTGTTTCATGCTGCTGATGGGGTTGAACATCTAAACTACGTTCCTTTTCCTTTAGAGGAAATGGAACACCAAGCAAAACATGACAAACCTGACCTCCTGGTGGAACAGCTTCTTTCTCTTACCAGTACAGAGCTTTGTGCTCATCTGCTTCAGTACTCATCCAGGCCACTATGTAACCACTTCAAAACTTCACTTGAAATTGATGGAAAAGAGAAATAAGATCCAAGTAGTCTAGATAATCTGGGTCCTAATAATCATTGTATAACTAAGTATTTAAATGTTTTCATCTGAGCAAATTTTAGACTGTGTCACTACTATTGTACATTGTTATTAAATAAATTAGGCTTCTTAGGCCTTAAATCTGATTCCTCTTGGGATAAAGAACTTTACTTCTCAGAGATGTTACCTCTTGTGACTCAAAATCACTCTGTTCAAAGTGCTGAGCATGAAAATACATGGAGAGACAGGAATGAGTGGGAAAGAAGGGAATTACATCTGCAACTTTGCCAAACCAAATCATACATCATTGCTTGTGTGAACAGAATGTACGTGCAGAAAATAACTCTATGTTTGTTCAGATCTTGGAAACGCTCCTTTTTCAGACTACAGGTCCAAGAATCTCCGAAGCAACACAACTAGCAGTATGCACAGCATAGGTTCTTGTATCCTTTTTATGCCCTGACAGCAATGTGAACAGTTGTCACTACCCTTCACTCCCACTGCAGTACACAGTTCAAACTATTTATAATGATTGGGAGATTTTTTAAAATTATTATTATTTTTAAATTGATTGATTGGTTGGCTGATTTTTTAAAAAATTATCTGTCTAATTCACAAACAAAGTAATGTACATTCAAAAAGAGAAAAGACAAGGAAAAAAAGACATATAAATAAAACATAGTAGGACTCTGACAATCCCCAATCCTAACTGTAATTAAAAAAAGAGGAAAAAAATATTCTATTACAGATT
Source organism: Iguana delicatissima (assembly GCA_948472985.1). Taxonomy (NCBI): domain Eukaryota; kingdom Metazoa; phylum Chordata; class Lepidosauria; order Squamata; family Iguanidae; genus Iguana; species Iguana delicatissima. The sequence continues at coordinate 257,642 of CAOKZL010001696.1, read as the reverse complement.
CAACTAAATAATCCTTCTAATAGTAATAACCATAACCACAGATTATTACATCGTTAAATTTATCACTCAAAAAGTCCATAAATAGTTTCCAGTCTTTTAGAAACTCTTCAGTTGGTTTATTCTTTAGAACTGATATTAATTTGGTAATTTGGGCTAGCTCAGCAACTTTTAGCAGTCCATTCTTTCAATGGCAGCACTTCAGTTTCTAAATTTAAGAAAGCAATATTCTTGCTGCTGCTGTCATGTATGAAAGAAGTGATCCATACTTACTGTTCAGGTCTTTATCCATAATGCCCAACAAAGGCCCTTTTCGCACTTGGCAAAGGAATCGCCCCATTCTGGTACTCACCGGACTGGAGTGCTCCCTCGGCGGATCCAGGCTGGTCCGGAGCAGTGCGTGGCCGCATTGCAAGCTGCTCCAGGGATGAAAATGGCAGCTTTCAGTTGGTGGAGGCTCTCCACCAACCGGTGAAGCTCGCCAGCCTAAATCCCGCCCCCGGAAGATCTGCAGGCTCGCACTGGTGCAAGCCTGCAAATCTGCAACGGAGCGCGGCCACAGAGTGGTGCACTCCATGCTGTTGAAAGACCTGTTTTAAGTGGTCTTTCAATAGCATGAAGAACAACCACTTTTGGTCATTCTGGAGTGGGCTGAAGTCCGGAACTACACAAAGTAGTCCAGACCCAGTCCTCTCCCAAGTGCAAATGTCCCCGCTGGAGGACGCTCTGCACCGTTCTAAAAACAAAGTGCGGAAAAGGCCAAAGCATATCTGGTTACATTACAAAATCTGCCTTTATTTTTTTGTTTTTGATTAACATATAAATCTTAGACCAGTAACTTTTCACCTTCTTACAAGTCCACCGCATATGAATAAAGGAGCACTCCTTATCTTGACATTCCCAACATTGATCTAAACCATTCTGAGACATTTTCAACAGTTTATTTGGAGTTATATACCATCTTATGTCATCTTATACAACTCTTCTTTTAAATTACTGCGCAAAGTAAATTTTATATCTTTGGACCCCATTCTCCACCCCCACCCCATGCATCCATATGAACTTTATGCCCAAAATTTTGGTTCCACCTTATCATGTACTCTTCTTTAGGTTCATCTTCTGTCTCTAATTTCAAAAATGATTTATACCCTTTTTAACTTACATTGTCATCATCTTTACACAACTCTCATTTTATCCAGTCTCTATGGCTGCATTTCTCTTATCTTGATCAAATCTGTCCTTAAATTGCATATAAGCAAACCAAATAAGATCTTTGCCTTCCTTAAAGCACATCTTTCTTGATTTAAACTTCCAGTTCTCTTGTTCAAAGTACAAAAGATCATCACAAAGCAACAATCTCCAACTTTTGACCCATTCTTTCCTTTAAAAAGACTTCCTGCAGTGAGATGGGTAATATTATCTTAAGAAAAAGACTCTATTTATTTATATAGCAAACTCAAAGAAGAGCCTTTCTAATACAATGATTTTTAAATTTGGTATTTGCCTTAACTTTATCATGTGTAAACTAACCATGCTGCCCAAGTCTTTAATTGTGACCTTCAAGTTCCAAGAGTCTCTTATCTCTAAGCAATGTCCGTCCATTCCTTCAGCTGTACAAGTTAACAGGCCTCATAATACAATTTAACGTTAGAAGATCAAATGCCCCCATTTTCCTCAGTGCTATACATTGTTTTAAGTTTTATTTGGGTTTCTTTGCCTGCCAAACAAATCTAGAAATCTCTTTCTGCCATTACACAAAAGGTATTCAATTTCTTATAAAAGGGATTGGTTAAAAGAGAAATAAAACCTTGGCAATTAATTTGTTTTTGTTATTGAAATTTTACCCCAAAGGGATACATTTAACTTTCTCCATTTTTCTAAGTCTCTTTTAATTTCTTTTCCAACTTTTTCATAATTATTTTGAAATAATAAACTGTTATTCTTCATGATTGTAACTCCCATATATTCAATCCCCCTTTTTCCACTTTAAAATTTGAAAGATCAGTTCATTCATTATCCACTTCTGGAGTTATATTTTTAGTCAGCAATTCTGTTTCATCACCATTCACTTTAAACCTGAAGCATGTCCCAAACACTTTAATTTTTTTCCAGAAGAACCTTCATTGAGTACAATGGATTTTATGTCATAGTCTCAAGATTATCTGCATAAGCTCCCAGCTTGTACGTTTCTTTTTTTTACCTTCAGTCCATAGAATTGGATATATCTTTGGATATTTCTCAGTAGGGTTTTCAAGTGACCACCCCCCACAAAAAGTAGAGGTGAGAGGGAGTTGGGAGATTTTTTAGTTGTAATCCAAAAAAGAAAAAGAACAAAAACAAAAACCAATCCTATAACCTCAGTTCATTGGCTTGTTCACAGAATCAAATTTTCTGTCCCTCCACCCCCATGATTCTCCAACATGTATACAGAACACATGAGCATATACTGTGTACATGTGGACTCTTCCAGATGTTATTGGACTGCAATTAGCCCATGATGAGGAATGAAGAGATTTGCAAACACACAACATCTGGAGGGCCACACTTGGGCAGTTCTTTCCTGACATTCATGTAGACTGCTAAACATCTGCTGAACGGTTGTGCTCCTGCTGTGATCCACCTTAATTTCTTCATGCATTCACTTTGCTGCACTTTGGTTGTCTGAATATGCTGATGAGAAAAATGAAAGAATAAAAAAGCAGCAGTATTCGTTAGTGCTGGTCCCTCAGGAGGACTTTTGGTTGCCCATCTGTGTAGTCCTTTTTCTCCTACTGTTACTGATGAGTTTTCTCTTGATACACAAGGCAACTTAGATTTTCTGTATGAAGGGCTGGTAACACTCATTTTGCTGCCCTGATGCAATGACGCCTATTTTAAGATTCTTTAGCATAATTCTAGGTGATTTGCCTATACCACCATTAAAGCTCCATATCAGACAGTCCAAACTTTTAAGGAAGGCCTTATGACTCTCTGAGAATTCTTTTCAACTACAGGGAGAAGGAAAGAAGGAAAGATGAGAAAATTCAGATGTGAGGGCATTCCTTGGTTTGCATGCCTTTAGATCCAACCAACAAAACATATGGTGCTTCTCCTGGTTTAGAAATAAAATAAGGACCTGCTTAATGCCTGTGTATCAACAGATATCTATGTATTTGCTGAAAGAAACAATTAATTCTGAAAAATGAGCCTCAAATGTTTCTCAATAGAATAGGTTTTAGGGAACTGCTGAATTGTCTAATTCAGCAATTCTTAACATTTTCTTTACCATGGATCCCCTTTAAATATCTTTTGTTGCTGTAGACCACCATGACTGAACTCAAGAATTAAAATCCTGAAGTACATCAAATATTTTGAAAAACCCTTGGAATGGTTTGAGATATTGAAATGAAAATTTGTACAAATGATGTCTATCACCGATAAAAGACTTCTGCTCTTTGAGATCAATTTATGACCATCTTTCTTTCTTTCTTTCTTTCTTTCTTTCTTTCTTTCTTTCTTTCTTTCTTTTTTTTTTTCCTTCTTTTCTTTCGTTCCCTCTTTCTTTCTGTTTTAACCATAAAAGCTCATAACATTCCTTCAAGCCTTTGTGGACCTCCTATGAGGATTTCAAGGACCCCTGGGGGTCCACAGACCACAGGTTAAGAACTGCTGGTCTAATTTTTTAATTTCATTTTTTCCTGAGTAAGAATATATGTGGCTTATTCCAATATATCATTCCTAGATGCTGAAGTTAGAGGCAGGATAACACACTTCATACATGTGACACAGCTATTTTAAAGTATTCTGCTTTAAATACACAGTGCCTGTTAAGAGCTAAGCATATTGTTAATTCTCTTTCTTGTTTCAAATTTCCTGTGACAGAAGCTGAAGAATTTCCAAGTCAGTCTCAAAATCTGCTATGTGTGGACTCACGCTTATGTTACCCCCTATGGATTATTATTATTTTCTGAATTAATTTCCATCTGGCAGAGAAGGATTTGGATAATTTATCATTGAGCTCTTTGGAGTATGTACGGTACATTTTTTTCTTTCCTGTTTTGAAAATGTAAGCCCTTCTTTTAACTAGAGTTAGATAAGTATGATGGAGAATTCATTACCAAACTGATGATATTATTTGAGAATCGTCTAATTTCCTAATTGCTTCAATATTTGGCGATATAATACATATTTTTAAAAGGCATTTCTCTTTAGGGCTAGATAAAAGATCTTGTTTTACAATCTGTCTTCTCTTAAAAGCAGACACTTATAATCACTTCCTCTCACATACACACTTGTGTGTGAGTGGACATGCATGTATTAACATATGAACAAATATAAAAGCTATTCCTTCTTATGTGTGTCCAGTATGTAATAGAAATATGCTATCTATACACACTTAAATTCAATTTATAGTAGCATGCTTTGTTCTGTTCTAATGGGTTAAAAGCCATCAATAGATTCACCCTCCTTCATTATTTTGTCTAATCGGATATCTAAGTTAATAGTTATTGCTGCCATATCCATTATAATAACAAAATCCATGCATTATGTGGGAGGGGATACATTCAACTTTTGTTTGTTCTAAATGTAGTGGTTGTGTATTATGCAGTTGGAACCCATCTTTAGTATCTTTTAGACTAGAGCTTTCTAAACTTTTCATGTTGGTGACACACTTTTTTAAACATGTATCATTTTGCGACACAGTAATTCAGTTTTACTAGCAAACCGGAGGTTAAACTAACCCCTTATAAGAGGTACAGACACATACATAAATTGTAATAACGAAATGTATGGGGACACAACATATCTCATGAAAACCTTTCATATATTTTTAAAAATATATAATTTATAAATAATAACATAAATTTCCAAGATTGTAGGCAACACAGCTACACGCTTCAGGTGACACACTAACATGTCTCAGTGCACTGTTCGGAAAGCCCTGTGTTATACTGAACCTAGTTTCTGTTCTGCAACAGCAACTGCATTTTGCCCCCAAGTCAGATTTGTGTCAAAGTGAACTAAACTTTGTATTGACCTGAAGATTCACCGCGACCTGGTCTGAGTGAGGTGGCCTCTTTAGGAAGCAGATGGATGGGAGGCCTAGAGTAGTGGCAAGGTCATGTAGGACACACCATAAAGGCTACTGTGAGCATCACCACTGGGAAACTAGAGCAACAGTGGGCAAAGGGTGAACTGGCCAAAGACATAAGCTGAGATGGCTTGGGTACCAAAGAATCAAATGCAGAAAATGCAGAGACTTGGGGGGGGGGGGAGAAAAAGGCATGCTCTGTTTAAGCAGGGTATTTTTCAAAGTAGTTGTTTCCGTAAACCTCTTCTAGTGGAGATTTTCTGTTTGTGCAGCATTCGTTTTGCTTATATAGAGTAGGCAAAAGTGCCTGGCTAGGGTAATTACTGTGTATTTCTAGTTTACTTCAAATTTTGATTCAGTCAGAATCCCTAAATCTGACAACCTATAATCAAACAAAGAGAGTACTTTAGTAGGTAGGGATTAGCAGAAGGGAACAGCTTAGACCAATATGAAAAGCCCATTTATGAATCTCTCAATAAATAAGCCTTTTGTTTTGTCTAATTGCTGGTTTGAATGTATCAGCTTCATCAATGGGATTAGGGTTAATAGATGTTTGGTCATGCAGAACATGCAGAGAAGGAATCTGATACACACACACAAAAATTGCACTTAATGAGCTTAGCAAATGTTTGCCATATTTTTAATGAACCCTGGGGCTGTCATTTAGAAATGCTTAGCAACTGCTTTTCCATCCTTGAAAATAGAGCAACCAAAGGACATTAACACTATGCACACCGTAAATAAAGCAAGCTATTTAAAGAGGCTGGCCAGGAGGTGGAGATGGTGACATTTTCTGTGAAAAGAGCCGGTGACACTTAACACGTTGCGTATGACAGTTCAGAGGGGCATCTTAAATTTCCTAAAGAGTATCGTTGCAACTTTCTACAGGGTCTCAAGTAACCTCTCCCCACCACCACATAAAGTCTGTCAATGATGCAGACTCTAAAATTATTCACCTTCCCATTGCTTTATCTCTTTTCTAAAGACCTGCACAGAGAGCATACGAAAAGGAACAAATTATTTGTGTGCTCTGTCTCTTGTACCTCCCATCTTTTTGCCTTTGCCCTTAAGCAGGTTCACTTAAATCAGTGATGTAGCAGACACAGGCAAGGGGGATTGATTGCACAGTGGATGTAATGATCCATTCTTTAGCCTGTGGGACTTTTCGCCTGAAAGCAGTGCAGGCTAGAGTAATGGGGAATTAGTGGAGCAAACTATGTGTTATGTGGCTAGGGATGTTTTTAACTGGACCTAACAGAATCAAGTTCACCCCTAGGGAGGGTCTGGCCTGACATGCAACAGGAAGATAATAGACCATTCATATCAGTTCTGGAGCAAATGCATGATTTTTTAAGGCATTCAGTTGGCAGAGAGGTAGGGGCTCTGAGGTCTTCTGTCTGCACTCAACAATTGCAAGACATCAGCTCTTAATGCCTGGAAATGTATTTTTCAATACCATTTTTTTTCAGGCTATATTCCTGCTGGAATCAGCAGGACGCGCTGTGTCATGTGAGTAATACATTTTAATCTGAAGAGCCAGAAAGAAACAGTATCATTAGCCTAGGGAATTCACAGATGCCATCTAATGATAAAGCTGTAAGGGTTTTTATTTTATTTTATTTTTCAAAAATTCATTTTACAGTACCTCATTTCCAGCTAATCCAATAATAAAGCCTTACATTACGGTCTCTGTTATGCTAAAGTGCATACCAATTTAGCATATGTGGAAGATTCCACTTGTTTAAAAAACAGTGGTGGTAAAATAAACAAGAAATCTCCAACTGTTTTGCTCACTCAGTAAAAGCATGCCTGTATGTGGGAGCTGCTGGTATTCCACAACTACCACTATTGCTTTATATGTCTGATGCTGTATATCAGGGACAGGTGGATTAGGTTATATTTCTCTTGACCTGCTTTTCACTAGACTTTCATACCTCTTGATGCTTGGTGACAGATTTTTTTTTTTTTTTTGTCACTGTTCATTGTGATTTCTCAGCACATATTTTCCAAAGTAGGTCTCCTTACCCTTTAAATGGTATTGGAGAATTGATGAGGTACTGTGCCTTTGACCTCTAGGATGAAACCTGTGAAAGGTTACTAGTGCCAGAACTGTCTTCCTTTCTAATGGCTGTGTCAAATTGCTTGCTGGTCTCAATCTTGCTCTTTTGTAGAAAAGTGTCTGTATCCCAAATGACATTTTGGGCACCATTGTTAGATTTTTCAGAGTCAGTATCTGGAGACTATATAAATTTAAATGAAGGAAGGAATACGTCTTGAATGTGGCTCCTTCAAAATATCATGAGGGCTGTGTTCCAGAAGCCAGATTTTTCAAAACTGAAAATCTTCCGCTCCCAGTATAGGTTGGGGATTTTGGAAGGTTTTTACCTAAGATAATAATGTGCTAGCTAGACATAATGAGTGAAAAAGTAAGGACTTGGCAGTAGAATACAGATGATTCTTGCGGGTGGATTAATTTCCTTGCCCCTTAGGATATGAGGAGGATAAAAAGAAGCAACCTGTTCTGTTTTAACCAGTCACTCGCCCCAGCATATATTAGGTATGCTCAACATAATAACTTTATTTATAATTACATGTTTCGTTTAGAGAAAAAAACTTTTATATCTAACAATGAATGACTTACTTTCAGTCCCATACTGAGAATCAAGCTGATATTCTGCCTCAAGAAGGCAGAGAGCAGAACTCCACCCAATTCAGCAGTTCAACCGATGAAGTAGCAGGTCTTGGCTCAGAGGGGGAAAGAAATAGGGTGCTTTTTTTTATTACTTAGTGTCAACAGAAGGAAAAATATTGCTATCCCCAAAGACAATATTTTCCTTCTATTACCTAGTATGTTTTGGTGTTGATTCCTTAGATGGAAATGTATTCTGAGGCAGGCATTCTGTTCGTGACATATGCATGTATAAATGTGGTTTATGCACATTTCTTGTGTCTTTTTTGGATGGGGTGAGAGAGGTGTTTCCTTAAGCTCTTTGCAGCTCCTCCAAAACCTTTCATTCCCAACAATAGTCAAGCCAAACGGGAAAGGAAAATGTGGGTGGAAGAAAAAGGATTGTATAACATCTGAAGATGGAACTTTATTGTATGAAAGTACCTTCCTTCCAACGGCTATGTTAAGTCCACACAAACTGGCTTCTATTGAACTTTTTAAAGCATGTGGACTATATAATATTAATCTCTAGGTTTTTTCCCTCTTCTCAAAGCTTTGTTTATTATTTAGTCTGATTATGAGTTCTAGAGAACTCAAAAGCTTGCAACTATATTGCGACATTTTATTAATGAGGAAGAACAGACAACATGGGAAAGGCTGTGGCAGATTGTATTTGCCTGAACCTACTGTTAAAGACAAGGTTCTGCCCTTTACCCTCTGTTTCTCCCTGCTGAGTTAACTGAGTGCAAAACTACTTTTGCACTTGAATGCAGTTTGCAGCAACGGAAGTAAGCTGAGGACAAATAGGAAAAGTGGGAGGCAGAAAGAGAAACTGAGGCCATTTCCACATGAAGTTGCTGTCTCATGCTGGGGACATGTTGCTGCTGGTCGGTGAGTCATGCTTTTGGATGATGTTGCTGCAGTCCCACTGCCAATGCATTCCCACCTGTCGCAATTGCAGGATATTCCATTACTGGGGGGAAAAAATCTGGTAATGGTTCCTGATCTCATGAGGCTTCGATTGCTGATGGCCATGCAGAAATAGCAGAAGCGCGATCCATGTGCTTCCTTCCCGAGTGCAGCACAGGAAGTGGCAGGCTGCACTGCAGAAGGAAGGAGTGTATCCCTTGTGCTACCCTTCTGCGGGCAGCCAACCAGGTGCAGAGAGGAGCATTCAGGTCACGCTCCTATCTTGGCAGTGGCACTATGGCAGTGGTGCTACGGACAGAAAATGGTAAGGTGCAGAAAAGGCCTAAGACATTTTAAAAACAGCTGAAAAAGTGGGGATTAATCAACACTGTCCCTACCAAATCCTACAAGTATGGTGGAATGGTGAGACAAACAGGCTGTGTGAACACAGGGCTCGCTCATGGGCCCACATGCAATGGAAATATGTGTATGACATCTGAAGCAGACCTTGAACTCTGAGTGCATCTGCTCACATAATGCTAGTTTTTCCCAATTGCACATTCCAAAAGTGATGTGTTATCTTGAAGTAGGCTGTCAAGAGGAAGAAACCCACTTTTCAGAACCCATCCAGGGCATGACTTGGGAAAGTTTCCTGGAAATGGCACTCTTAGTTGCCTCTTTTATGAAAAACTCTTGTTTCACTTATCAAAGTAAAAACTTTGACCTGGTAGTCAAATGAACCTAAAAACCTACTCACCCAGCTCAGTCTCCTGGATACACTCTTTATGTTGATCACGAAGAACAACATACATGATGTTCTCCTCTAAAGTCAAGAAAATTGATGCCACTGCATTGGTCAGGATGTAAAATAACAACATACCATCAGTATAGAACGTGATGTGCAGAGTATCAGTATAACTTGAAATTCATAGCACTTTAACACCTGTTTCCATAGCTACAGTGTAATCCAGACATCTGAAAGGCTAGCCTCCCTTTGCCAGCCCTGTCATTTCAGGGAAATAAATTAAGAAAGCTGATGACAAGGCCTGGATTATACAATTTCTTTAAAGTATAGCAACCAGACCTGAAATCTAACCAGGAGTGAACATAGTTCAGACGAAATGAATAAAACCCATTTCCTGTAACCTTTGTAAGGAAATGTGGATATAGCCTTCTTTGTGTCTTTATTTTTTTCCCCTTTCCTGAGAAGCAATGTCATATATTACACCTGGTAGTTGTGTTTCTTGCACTTATTTTTTTTAAAGAAAAATATTGAGCAGTGGTATATTTCTAAGTTAAAAGGATCCTTTTTTTTTTTTTTTTTTGGAGGGTACATAAACAGATGGAAGCACAGAAGTAGAAAAGAGATATATATTTAGGCAAATGCTAAAGAGCAAAACTTCAGTGGCAGACACTTAGATATTTGCATATGCACAATATGGTTCTGTCTAGAGGCATATTTTCTCAAAGTATGTGTATATTTCTCTGTCTCTATATTTATCAGCATCTCTAGCAACATATGCAAAGCTAGGAATAGATTTGGGTGCTTGTTGGTTGGATTATGTTAATTTTTTTTAAGCATTAGCATTGGGTTGATCTTGTGCTAGTAAAGAAATAGAGAAACTATCAGAAAAGAAGGCATTGGGTTTCAAGTATAACATGCTAGAGTAAGAATTTATCATTGCCTATGTGTGTATATGTGTGAGGAAAGGAGGGAGTAGATCAAACTAGATATTACAGAATAGATGTATAGAAAAAATTTCAAAATGTGTTGCTTTTTAAGAAATATAAATCAGAAATAGCATGTTATCAGATTGACTTGGGCCCTTTCACACTACACAGTTACAGGGCTTGATTTCACTTTAACTGTGATGATTTTGTCTCATGGAATTGTGGAATCTGAAGTTTAGGGAGGAGTTTTTGCAGTTCTCAGCTGGTTAGCTCTGAATTAGCATGGTTTAGTGGTTGAATGTTGCACTAGGATTCTGGGAAACCAGGGTTCAGATTCCCACTAAACCATGGAAACTTACTGGGTGACCCTGAGCAAGTCACACTTAGCCTCAGAGAGGAAGGCAAAGGCAAATCTTCAATCAAATTTTGCCAAGAAATCAGTGGATGTTGTACTCCCCTTTCCCGCATCTTATTCAGGGTGAGCTCACTGTACTTCCAGTGTTTGCACAAAGAGGACATCCTGGTGCGGGTACAGAATGTTGTTTTTACTCCATTCTCCAATACTTTTTTTTTTTTTAAATCTTTTGGTGTAATAAGCTTACTTGCACTGCCCTAGTGGTTGCCAACACACCACAATTACAGCAAAATAGCCAACTATGACTCTGGAAGAGCAAAATGTTGAAAATAGTGAATGACTGGAAAACACAATCCTGAAATGACAGGGTGGAAGTCTCCCAAGCTGCTGGAATTGTGCAAAGTACAAAAAAGAAAAAAAATATTATGGATGCACTAGGTAGTGTGGACAGGGGAAGGGTGGCAGGATCATTGGGAGGGTGCGGAAGACCGATTGCAGGAACATGCATCACCAAAAAGTCAGCGTAGCGTAATTACAGAGACAGTGTGATGCTGCTTGCTTCTATACTGGTGCATTTTTGTTTCCTAAAATAATGAAATTGCTGCAAGACAACAGGCTGGTATGTTAAAGCTCTAAAGCTTATAGATCCCTTTCACACATACTTCAAGCCACATACTTCGCCCATCCTATGTCATTTTAATTCCCAAGTATAGTAAATTACGTTTCTCTCTGCTGAAAATCATTTTGTTAGATTTAGAAATTCATTGTTAGTTAGAAATTCATTCTGTTATCTCAAAGATTTCTTGAAGTTCGTGAACTAATAGCTTATATAAAAAAAAGGGACGTAAGATAAAATATAAAACTTCTTTTTAGATATATAAAACTTCTATCTAAAAGGAATAATGAACTGTTTGAAAATAATTATAAAGTCATCTGGAAGGAAATTAAACATTTCTTTAACAAATGGCAGTCTTTACAACTCTCTTTGTTGGGAAGAATTGCTGCAATTAAAATGACTATTTTACCGAAATTAATGTTTCTTTTTCAAAATTTGCCGGTATTAACATCTGAAAAATCATTTAAAGAATGGCAAAAAGAATTAACACATTTTATTTGGAATAAGAGAAGACCAAGAATAAAATGGAAAACGTTAACAGAAAAAAAAGAGAAAGGAGGTACTGGTCTTCCAGACTTGAGATTATACTATCAGGCAAATGCTTTAGTGTGGGTTAAAGACTGGGTGACATTACAGGACGAGAAATTGTTAAATTTGGAGAGTTCCGGGATGCGGATGGGCTGGCATGCCTACATCTGGTATGGAAAAGAAAGGCTTGATAAAGAATTCCTCAATCATTTTATAAGGAAACTTCTACTATTAGTATGGCGAAAGATCAAGAAAAAATTCTATCAGAAAATCCCTTTATGGATTTCCCCCCACGAAGTGTTTTATGCAAGATGGAGAAATCCTGATGAAAAATTGTTAAGGTACAAGGATTTAATCGTGGAGGGGAAAAAACATGAACAAGAATTAAAATCAAGAGAATTATTGGAGGAGGAGGGTTTTCAATGCCATTGGTTTCTGTATAGACAATTGAAAGAGAGGTTCCTTATAGATAAAATGACAGAAGGTATAAAAACAGAGACGAAAGAGGAAGATCTTGAGAAAATATTTTTTGACTCGAATAAACAAATGGTTTCCAAATTTTATAATATACTTTTAGAAAGGGAACTGGAGCCTGAGCAAGTTAAGCCAAATATGATTGTGTGGGCACAAAACATTGGAAATGAGATATTGTTAGAACATTGGGAAAGAAGTTGGCGAGATATGATAAATTTTACAGCCACTCAAAATTTGAAAGAAAACTATCTAAAAATGTTGTATAGATGGCATTTAGACCCAGTTAAATTAAGTAAAATATATAAATTAAAAGAAAATAAATGTTGGAAATGTGGTAGAGATAATGGTACATACTATCATATTTGGTGGTCTTGCGATAAATCAAAAGTCTTTTGGAAGAAAATACAAGAAATATTGCAAGAAGTGTTAGAAATAAAGATACCCTACACTCCAGAATTATTTTTATTGAATATGCTAAATAAAATTGGATTAAATGATAGAAATAAATATTGGAGAATCATTTTGTATATGGTTACAGCGGCGAGAATCGTTTTTGCAAAAGAATGGAAGAATGACTAGACTCCGAAGATTGAGGATTGGATAGTTAAAGTAATGGAATATAAAGAAATGGATAATTTAACAATGTTGTTAAGAGGTAAAAAACAGGATGAAAATGAAGAAGAATGGAATAAAGTAGAGAAACTCCAGTCTTTGTTAGAAAATTGACTAGTGGTAAATGTTATGAATTAAATATTGAGGCAAATGTAAATATGAATGTGAAGAACGTGATTGAAAAGGCCGACGGACTATTGAAGCATAAATTACAATAAGCTGAATGAAATATGAATATTATTGTATTAAGTACTGTATATTTGTGTAAATAGAGATGGGGTGGGGGGAAACCTCACTTATGTGGTGATATTTGAGAAACGTAAAAAGATCATAGAATGGGAATTAGATGAGGTTAAGGAAGTCTAACTGTGGTATAGGGAGAATTTAAAAGGATGAATATTTCAATTAAGAAATGTGGAACTGACATATATTCTCTGGTGTGTTTAAAAAAAAACCTTTATGAGTATTCAATTTTTCTTGAATTGTAATTGTATTGTTAAGATGGTATAAATTTCAAATAACGCTTTGGAAGGATGTAATTTTAAGGTTTTATGTTTTAAAATTAATAAAAAATAAAAAAAATATAAAACTTCTGGTGAAATTGCTTATACCTCTGTGGGGGTGGGCAACACCCTCCATCTACCCTTCAGCATCATCAAACTATGCTTCTTTTCCCTCAACTTCATTTTCTGTCTTTTAAACCCTGCTTCCTCTTTTTCCTTTACCTCGCTCCTTTTTCAAAACAATAATAATGACAGTGATGTAGACTTGAATCAATTGACTCAGATTCAAGTCAAACTTAAGTCACTTCAGTGACTCGGCTCAGACTTGACTTGGCAAAAATTACACACTGACTCAACTTGAGACTTGCATATTTTTAGTGACTGACTTGCTCCTCTTGGTTCAGTAACATAACACATTCATCCAGAAACCTTACAACTTATTGGTCACATGACTATCTGTCTCAAGCCCAAAGTGAGGACACATTTCTCAGAGGGAACAGCAAATGGGTTAGGCAATGGACTTGAGGTAGGGTTGAGGTCTGCTCAGCAGCCTGTCCACACTACATATAGGGGGAGCTTTCTAAAACTTTTCTTAAGAGCAGAAGGCAAGACTCGTGCCCATAAAGCAGGGTATGTATCTCAGAGGGGAACAGAAAATGTGTTAGGCAATGGGCTTGAGGAGGAAGGATCCTTCCTTCTAAAGCTCTTGAAGCTTCAGTAATGGGGATTAAGAAGGATCCTACTCCCCACTCCTGAAAAAGCCTTCAGCTTTGTAAATGGGAAGTAAGAAGGATCCTATTCCCCACTTCTGAAGCTGCAGATGGCAAAATCACAAAAGTGGAAGGATGACTGTACTTAAATGGTTAAAACTGACTTTATTCAACTCTGTCCGGAAATTCTGGAATACAGGGTGGGGTATAAAGCTGGCTTCCAGACTTGAGACTTGACTTGAAAGTATCTTGCAAGGACTTGAGACCTGGCTTGAGACGTGGAGTAAAAGACTTAAATACATCACTGAATAATGATAATACCATAATACAATATGAACTTAAATGGTAGGGTAGATCTAGTCAGTATTTGGAAGGGACACCACCAGAGAATGTCAGGTGCTGTGGGTTATATTCACAGAACAGTAATGGCAAACCAACTCTGAATAATCTTTGCCTGAGAAATCCCTATGAAATTGATGGGGTGAGTAGGGTGCCTTAAGGCAGATACATTATATTGTTACAGATATAGCAGATATAAAAGATTTAATATGCAAGAGAGAGAACTTATACCATGTCAGTGGCCTGAAGGAAAGGACAGAAAAAAGATGCATGGGATATGGAGATTTCTTGCTATATGTCTTATATTACCAATGGCAGAACTGGGAAGAGACAGGATTCTTTTGTTGGAAAACAAAAATGAAGGAAAACAACTAAACATTTCAGTAAACAAGCAATAATAGCACACGGACATATGAAAATATAAAGTAATGAGACTTGCATATCTTTTCTGTAACTTTTGTGTGTTCCAGGGAAGAGAAGCAAGTAAATCTTAGAATACCAATAAATCAGTACATCAATAAAGTGACAGAATTGTGTGGTAGATGAAAAGGCCACTATATCGTTACCAAGTAGGGAAAAGTGCATCAAACAAATGGAATCTTGCACTATTTATTGAAACTTTAGAAACCAACTCCTTGATGGGTTGGGACAATGTTTCCACAAATACCCTTCCATTGATTAAAAAAATAAAATAAGGTATGGTAGTTTAGATGAACCTCACCCTTCCTCATGAAGAAAAAGAAACAAACATTCAGGGTGGTATCCTGGTTCATCCAGTTAAGGTACACTAGAAAGAAAAACTTTAGGGCCTAAATACCCTAAAAGGGCCTAAATATCCTAAAGGTAGCAGGTCCCATCTGATCTTGAAAGCTAAGCAGGGTCAGATGGTTAGTATTTAGATGGGAGACCACCAATGAATATCAAGTGTTGTAGGCTATATTTCATAGGAAATAACTGGAAAAACAACCTTTAGGTGTCCCTTGCCTAAGAAAACCCCTTGAAGTTCATGTGGTGATCATGAGTCCATAGGCAACTTGAAAGCACATACACACATACAGACACACAGGGAGAAAGAACATATGGTCTTATTTGTTTTACTTGTTCAGATCTTCACTGGAAAGAAAGGTAAAATATTAATTAAAATATTAACTGGGGAATCTAGAAAGTTAGGTGCAATCACTTGTGAAAATAGCAAATTAATAACTTAACGGTTAGCCAATGAGTTAATCCCAGGCTCTCCTTATTTTGCCTACTGACTGCTTAGGTACCCAAAGCAACATTAAAAGAACTATGCAATTATTATTCAGTAAATATATTAGCAGTCAATGCAACTTTGCTTTTCCTAACCACTGAATCTGATCAGAGGACATCCAACTGATCTAGAAGATGGAGGAAAGTGTACAAGGTAATACTTTGTCTTCATTGTCATCAACTGTTATTAAAAAAAAAAAAATCCAAAGCAAGGACTAGATCAGAAGGGAAAAGACACTATGAGCAGTTGTGTAGGGACAGGGTGGGGGGAGGGTGATGGAGATGATTAGCCCCGGGCGGCAATGTTTTTCGGATGGGGGAACCTGTAGCCACGCCCTCATGCACCCTGGTCACACCCCCATGCACCCTCGCCACACCTCCAGCACTGTAGCCACACACCCCCAGCCCCCCTCTACACACTCCAAGCTTCACCACTGAGTATGAAAAATATAGGCAATTATAGTTCTTCTTCATGGTCTCTGTGCCTCATACAATGGGAATCTTCACGCATGCTTTTCGAAATGTTCCAGAGCTGAGCAGCTTGGCGGGAACCCCTTCCCATCCGGTACTAAGCATGCTCAGTCTTGCCCAGCTAACAGTCTCTCCTCAGTTTCTTTTTATCCGTCGACCTGTTAGCAACTCGGAAGGTTTCCTTGCTGAGCAGTTCCTCGATTCTTGGCCTTTCTTCTTCATCTTTTACAACAAAAACTGTAAGAACTCTTTCCCCCTTCTTATGTCGTCTTTGTTTAAGTTGTGTGTGTCTTGTGGCCGTAAGGTCTCCCTTTCGGACGCCCACCCTGAGTGTTTGTTCTGCCTCAAGGAAGGCCATAATGTTAGGGCCTGCTCTGTTTGTAAGGACTTCACCTCACAGACTCTTAAGAATAGAGCTTCTCAGTTGCAATCCTATTGTTGGAAACAGGCCCTTCGCATTAAGGAGCAGGCTTCTTCGAATACCGCTCTGTCCACCGTGTCGGTATCAGTGCCTTCCTCAACATCCTCTACTTTGGCCCCGAAGTTATCGGTAGCATCTGCTCCTTCGGTATTGGCAGCCTCAGTACCGCTGCCGACAGCAGCCTCATTCACCTTGCCGCCGATTTCATCTCTGCTTAAGATTCCAAAGCTCTCCAAGATGCCTACTGTCTAAGCTGTTGGAGATGCCACTTCAACCTTGCAACAAGCTTGCAAGGTCTCTACCTTGGCAGAGCATAAATGCGTCTCGTCGCACCATCCTTCTGTTTCCTCCAACAAGGAAAAGAGGAAGAGGAGAAAAGAAAAGCAGCACTCTCCTTCTCCCGCTCCCTGCCTGTCGGCTACTCGACTTGCCTCTCTCAGTCCCATACCGACTCCTCCGCCAGTGCAGCCTGCGACTTCCAATGTCGAGGAGGAGGCAGATGCTCCCACCCTTTCGCTGGTATGGGATGCTACTCAGCTTCCGGCACTGTTGGTCCCAGCTACTGTGGCTCTGGGTTCTGACTTGGACCGTCAAGCCTCGCCGATGGCTTCCTTGCATGTGACCTCTGGCCAACCCGGAGATGGCTGTCTGCAAACCCCAATGGCTCCGACTCTCTCTCCTGGCCGTCCTGAGTTTGACCATCTGCCTGCTTTGGACGGTCCTCGGGCTGTTTCCTGAGACTGACCACAGCTCAGTGTGGCTTGCTCTCCAGGACGTAGTGAATGGGGTAGATCCCCACGTCGTCGGGACTACTGACATTGCGCCACTTATGAGCCTTCGCTGGCACTGGTGGATTTGCCCTTTTCTTCGGCCTCCTATATTGCCAGGTACAGCCACGAACATCTTTGGAGAGAGCAGCCCGGCTCCTACCACTCTTACTCGCCGGCCTACCACAATCAGTACTATCCCGATGTTCATCGTTGGTCTCCATCACGGTCTCCATCGCGGTCCCCTTCGGGATCTCGTTACCAGCATTCCTCTTGGTATTGCCACTTCCGATCCCATTCTCGGTCCTGATAGGCCTACTACTGCTGCTGTCGGTCTTGCCACCGGTCACGAAACTCATCACCTCATTGTCGGGCCGTTTCACCTCCTCCTCAGGTGACATCCATGGTGTCATGGCCTCTGCCAGATACTCAACCTGTGTCCACTCTGCCAACATCTGTCGGATTCGTTGTCGACACAATCTGTCGTTGCACTGATTCCGACCATACTACCCATTTTGTTGGCATTGACTTCAGTTCCAATTAGTACCCCAGCCTTGGTACTGGTGCAAATTCCAGTCTCGCTAATGGCCCCGACTGTTCTACCTGCTTCTACTCCATCTGCTGTTCTTTCTGCGACGGGACCAGCCCAACATCGTTGTTCTCAATCCCTTCACTCATCATCTTCTTCTGGTTCTTATGATTCCGATGGTGATTCTACGGATTCCACACTGCAATCTCAAACCTCACCGCCTTTAGCGTTTGGTGACCCATCTCCTGTTTCCGCTCCTGAGGACATCAAGCACTTCTCGGACATCTTAGTCCGCATGGCCACTGCCTTTGGCCTCAACATCTCTGGACCTGCTGCTACTGTACAGGACCTGGTCTTCCACTATGTCAATACTCGCCCCCCGTCAATGGCTCCGATTCCGTTTCTACCCATCCTGCAGGAGGTTTTGAAGCACCCTTGGGCCCAGCTGGCTTTCCTTCAACCAATCCCTCACCACCTGGAGCATCTCTACTGCACCCAGAAGAAAGACATTGATTTCCTCTTCAGTCATCTGACTCCAAATTCGAGTGTTGTTGAGTCATCCCAAACCAAAGGGGGCAAAAGTGCTCATACGACCCCACCTGATTGCGAGGGCCGTCATTTAGATGTCTTCAGCCATTGCTTCTATTCTGCTTCCTTGTTGATTGCCAGGATCTCCAATACTCAAGCTTGCCTGGCAGCCTATCAACGCAACATCTGGGATAGATTTTTTCCCCTCCTTTCCCACCTGCCGGACAATCACAGGGCCACTGCTGTTCAATATTTTAATGAGTCTGTGGCCCTTTCGAATCAACAGATTTTGTCCTCTAGACATGCTATTGAGGGTGCGGCGTGCGTGATGATTGGCATAATTGCTCTCCGCTGTTTCGCTTGGCTCCAGTCCGCTGGTTTAACTGAGGATAGCTGAAAGCATATTGAGGACCTACCCTTTGACAGCCAAGGGCTGTTCCATGCCACTACAGATGAGGCGATGGACCAACTTGCGAAAGCTCATCTGACAGCTAAAAAGATGGGCCTTCACCCCTTGGTCCAGCCTAGAAGGCCACCTTTATCACGTTCTTCCTGGAGGCGCCCTTCCTACTCTTACAGGTCACGCTCTTCTCGCCACTCATCTCTGCAATCTTCCTTACCGGCCTTTTCCTGCCGTTCCTTTAGACATTACAAACCATCTTCCAAGAAATCCTCCTTGTCTGCCAAATCTCGTTTTTGTCTCCCATTGCAGGTCGCCGCCTCTGCCCCTCTTCCACTTGCCCAACCGCCTTTCCAGAACCACAGGACTGGCCCCCCACCTCAACATCTGGAGCAACATCACTTTGGACTCATGGGTTTTGATCATAGTTCGTCTTGGTTACACCATCGAGTTTTGAAGTACTCCTCCTCTCGGCATCTTCTATTCTACCCCTGCCAGCCCAGCCCTCCTCGAAGAGGTAGAGACCCTCCTTCTCAAAGGGGCAATAGAGCGACTTCTGCCCGCAGCAAAATCCATGGGCTTCTTCTCCCAGTACTTCACAGTACCCAAATCAGATGGCATGCTCCAACACATTCTGGACCTCAGGGGGGTGAACTCTTTCATTGACCCCTGGAAGTTCAAGATGGTCATCCTGTCCTCGATTCTACCTTTTCTGAGGCTCTGGGACTGGTTCACATCCATCGATCTACAGGACGCCTACTTCCACATTTCCATTCGACCCCAGCACAGGAGGTACCTCCGCTTTGCGATCGATGGTGTCTGCTACCAATACAAGGTTCTTCCCTTCGGCCTCTCCACACACCCCCGGGTCTTCATAAAGTGCCTAGCCCCTGTGTTGTCTTACCTCTTTATGAAGAATGTTCTGGTCTACCCCTAATTGGACGACTATCTCCTGGTGGCGTCCTGCAAGCAAAAGCTATACGAGGACATCCATATTGCCCTCTCCCTCCTTTCTGATCTCGGACTCAGAGTGAACCCCAAGAAATCACACCTCGAGCCCTCGTGCATCCTAGATTTCATTGGGGCCACCCTTGACTCCACTCAAGCCAGGGCCTTCTTACCTCTGAGGCACACACAGACTCTGCAACAGGCTGTGGCTGCCATCCTGCGCAATCTGTCCATTTCCGCCTGCAATATTCAACAGCTCCTAGGCTATATGGCTGCAATGATGGTGGTCACCTATTCCTCCCGCCTTCGTGCTTGCCCTCTCCAGCACTGGTTTCTCTGATGTTTCGACCCTCTCCTTGATGATCAACGTCATGTTCTTCGGGTGCCTTGTCCGGTGCGGGACTCACTTCATTGGTGGCTGTCCCCAACCTATCTCTTATCAGGGATGCCGTTTCGGAAGCCCCATCCAACTCTCACTATTGTCAACGCCAAGGCCTGGCGAGCAGCCAAGGGAGCCGGCTTCAGGTCTCTTGCAGATAAGGCAGGGAATAAATTAAAGGGCTTTACTTCAGCAGAAGAAAACAGAAACAATAGCAGTAAATATCAGCAGCAGGGAGACTCCCTGGCTGTTACGTCACAGCCAAGCTAGCACACAGTCAAAGTCTGTTCAAACAGAAAAGTTACCAGAGTCGGTCCGAGATCAAAAGGGTGGCGATGTTCCAGCAGGTCGGGCAGTGTTCCAGGAGGCAAGGCTGGGGTCCAGGATACACAACAAGCATACCCTCCCAAGATGGACAGTTGTGAGCCGACAAAGGCCCCAAGGCTGAGTGATTGCTTTTATAGGCAGATCACTCCTCCAGGTGTTATCGCAGCTGGACCCTGCCTGGCGTTTTCTATTTAAACGCTCTGACCTCCTGAGAGCACTCTTTTGCTCCCGATGCTGCTGGTAAGTAGGCATCTGCTCTTGAATCTCACCATCTGACTCTTCTGGCTTGGCTGGGTCTGAGGCAGCCCCTGGCTCTGCTGCTGGGACTACTGGGGCCAAGGGCTCTATGCCTGGGGCAGCCTCTGGAGTGGGCTGTGCTGGTGCAGCAGGCTCCAGGGCCTCTGGCTCAGACTCAGAGCTTGAGTCCTGAAGTTCCAGGGTCCTGACAACTATCATGACCAATGCGTCTCTCCTGGGCTGGGGAGCTCACTGTCATGGTTGCGCAGTTCAAGGCCACTAGACCAGCCTGGAGTTGCATCTCCCTATCAACACGTTGGAGCTACTGGCGATTTTCAAAGCTCTTCAGGCGTTTCGAAACCTTGTCGTCAGACGGACCGTCCAGATCCTATCAGACAATACAACAGCTGTCTGTTATGTGAATCGGCAGGGAGGCACTCACTCTTCCACTCTGCTCCATCTGGCTCTACGCATCTGGGACTGGTGCATTCCACTATGGATACACCCTGTTGCAGTCCACCTCACGGGGCGGGACAATGTGACAGCAGACACATTGAGCAGGGACACAGCGTTTCAGCACAGATGGTCCCTGTCTGATACCGCCTTCTGGCAGATAGTGTCCCGATGGGGCACTCCAACCATTGATCTCTTTGTGACCAATCGCAACAAGAAGTGCTCCCATTATTGCTTGAGAGCCAGCCTTGGCCCCTGCTCTCTCAGCGATGCGTTCCAGTTTCCTTGGAACAGAAAGTTCCTTTACATCTTTCCACCATTTCCTCTCCTAGGTCGAGTGGTGGCGAAGATCACGACAGACAAGGCAGACACCATCCTCGTCACTCCCTTCTGGCTGAGGCAGCATTGGTTCAGCCCCCTCCTCACCATGGCACGGGCCCATACCACAAAGCTCCGGAATGTGCTGGACATCCTCTCTCATTCGGGGGGTTTGGTACTGCACCCAGACCTCCCTCTTCTCTGCTTGCATGCTTGGAGGATAACGCTCTAGACTCTCCTGCTATCTAAGCTGTTCTCACGGCTGCGAGGAAAGAATCAACTCGTAGGTCCTACAAGTACAAATGGAAGAACTTTGTGGCCTTTGCCGTCTCCTGTGATAAGCCAGCTTCTCCTACCTCCCTGTCCACAGTGCTTCACTTCCTCCTGGTGCTACGGGATCAGGGCCTTGCCTTCTCCTCCCTGAAAGTTTATCTCTCCACAATCGTGGCCTATCAGCCATGGGGTTCTCCTTCTTCTGCCCCTTTCTGAAACACTACAGTGAAGGAACTCCTCAAGGGTCTGCAACACCTGTATCCTCCTATCACTCCACCATTTCCTCCATGGTCACTGTCGCTTGTCCTGTCACAACTCATGTGCCATCCCTTTGAACCAATGGCTGCATCTGATGACCGCCTCCTCACTATGAAGATGGTATTCTCGGTCACCGTCACTTCAACCAGGCGGGCAGGAGAACTAACTGCATTGCATTGTGATGAGCTGTTCCTGGTGTTCCACCGGAACAAAGTGGTCCTCTGTCCCAATCTTTCTTTTCTTCCTAAAGTAGTCTCCAATTTCCATATAAATCAAGACTTGATTCTACCTACTTTCTATCCAGACCCTGCATCATCCCTCGAGCGCTCTCTTCACTCGCTCAATGTGCACCATGTGCTTGCCTTTTACCTTCAATGGACCTCCACCTTCTGTCAGACTCCCCACCTTTTTATGTGCTACGGTGAGCATCAGAAAGGTCATAAAGTCTCATCTCAACAGTTTTCCAAATGGGTTGCCCAGACAATTCACTTGCCAGGCAACCTCCCCCGGCTTTGCTTCGGGCCCATTCTACCAGGACGATGGCCTCCTCAGCAGCCCTTCTCAAAGGAGTTGACCTACAGGAGCTTTGCCATGTGCCATGTGACCTTCGTCTGCCACTACCACCTTGACTGTAGGGCCCGGCATGATGCTCACTTCCGCTGTGCGGTGCTGTCTTCTATCCTTAGGACCTGACCCGCCATCCAGTGGTAAGCTACTCAGTCTCCCATTGCGTGAGGCACAGAGACCAGAAGAAGAAGAAAAGGTTGCTTACCTGTAACTGTGGTTCTTCGAGTGGTCACCTGTGCCCTCACACACACCCGCCCAGCCTCCCCTCTTTCAGGTCTTACTTTGGCAGACTTCAAAACTGAGGAGAGACCGTTAGCTTGGCAGGACTGAACATGCTCAGTCCCAGATGAGGGAGGGGTTCCTGCCAAGCTGCTCAGCTCTGGAACTTTCCGAAAAGCTACTGAGCATGTTCGAAGATTCCCATTGTGTGAAGGCACAGATGACCACTCAAAGAACCACAGTTACAGGTAAGCAACCTGTTAGGAGTAGAAGTGCGGAATGATGGTCAGAGTTACAGCTGTTTTCATTCAGGTCAGATTTGATTTACTGATGACCATTTATGACTTTTCCCAGTAAGTTTTCAGAAAAAAAGCTGGTTTGTTCTTTGAAAGTCCTCTCCCAGTGTTTTCTGTGTGTGTGCTTGTTATGCTTCTGCTATTCTCCTCTAACATTTTTGGTTTAATTTCAGCTCTTCTTCATGTAGCTTACAGCCAAAGACACTTTGTAGAGCTGCTAGGAAAATCTAGATGCCTGTCCCCATAACCAATTCTGGACTAGGGAGGATAATTTCCAAGAAATAATCAGGGCAATGAACTCAAACAGAGGATACTCATCAAACAAAAAGCTACTTCTTTGGCTAGTTTGGGCACATAGGCACTTTCATGAAGAATAAGGTTATGATTGGAGTTTGAAAGTAAAGAGCAACAAAGAATATCAGTGGTTATGTCAAAGCAGGCAACTTTCAACATGTAAAATCCTGAATGGTATCTATCAGGGTAGAAAGAATATCCTGATCTCTATTGAAAAAAGGGCTTCCTGAATTTCTGGAAATCCCAGTGTGCATAATTCCCCACATACTGGAAAACCCATGGGTAGGGGAGTTGCACAGAAAAAGGCATTTTCTGTGCAGGAATATTGTTCTCCAGGGAGAAAATATTTTCTGCACTTGTTTCCCGATCCTTTCTTTTTTTTTAACAGAATAGTTCCCAACTACATAGTTTCATGTAATGGGGGGGGGGAATGGCAAAACTTTTCATTGTGGCATGCACAATTGGAATGTGTGAAAATTAACATCCCTATGCATGCGTGTAATCTTTAATAGCTTGAGCTGGAGAAGAACTTCTGGAGCAAATGGCCCGCAGTTCCTAACATGGACAATCATTCTGAACCAGGCAAATTCGTATATTAGACAAAATCATTAGGAACATAAGCATCATCAGGCTTCTGTTGGTACTTAAAAAACCATTTGGCAACTATGATTTATAATTTATTGTTATGTTTTAAACCCTCTCGTGCTTAGCTAGAGAGCCCTGGCACCAGCTCAGAATGGATGGACATGGTACCCAAGCTTTAAAGACATCTCATGCACACAAAAATCAAACTTTCTACTCCTCCACCATCTCTCAACCTGTCTGGAGATCCAGAGAAGCTCAGTGGTTGCTTTAGATATCAGCCAGTGCCAAGATGCTAAAGGAAAGTTGCTTTAGATACTTTAAATCAGAGGCAGGGAAAACTCAGTGTAGGGACCACACATGGTGCCTGAATCCCACTTTAGTGGCTCCAGAAAACGCCCACTAATTCCCCAAATCTCACTTAATTTCTAATGTTTTATTTTAAAATCATCACAATTTCATATCTTCCAACTATCTTGATTTGGCTGGGATGGACTTGATTAATCCTCTGGTATCTCACTTTTCTGGCTGCTTTTAAAATGTGTTAGTTTTTCTCTCTATCTCCAACTGTCTCCTTTTATCCTCAGCTTACTTGATTTGCTGTAAACTGAGTTCAAAATGCAAATATAGTTTGCATTCAATTAACTCAGCCGGAGGAGGAGGAGGAGAGAGGGGGCAGAATCATGCCCTTCTCCATAGGTTCCAGCAAAAGCAAGCTGCTGCAGCCTCTCCTAGTGGTCTCCCTTGTTAATAACTTTTGCCATCTTGACCACACCCTGATGTTGTTCAGCCACACATGTCCCCATTTGTCATCTGTGAAATGTTGGAGGATATCCAATTTGGGTGAAACTTGCCTGGAAAAAAAAAATCACAGCCATAGTTCTCCCAAATAAATGCAAACAGGTAACCTCTCATTCCTGGTTACCTCTCTCTCAAAAATGCTTTCTTTTCCCTCTAATTCTCCTGTAAAAGGATGTGCAGTGTCACATCTGGTTACCACTTTGAAGGAGAAACAGAAGAAAAACAAGGCATTTTTGCATGCTAGTGAGTGTAGCCCATGGGTATGTGTGTTTGTGTGCATGCATTTGTGTGTGTGTGTGTGTGTGTGTGCAGGTATGTGTGTGCAGTTGTGTCTGTGTATAATTGGCTCCTGCCCTCCTTAGGTGCTTACACCTGCTTTAGATCAATAACTACCAGTCTGATTCAATAGTTAGAGAGCACTTACTGTACTATTTGCATTGACTGAATGGTATAAGGGAGCAATAGGAGAACAAAACTGATCCATTTCTAGCTGTGGCCCCTTCATGCTGCAGACATTTATTATTTATTTATTTAGAAAAGAACTAACCTGATCTTTGGTAAAATATTACGAAAATAGGCAATATCAGAAGTTGGATTCAGGAGGCCTGGCTTCTCATTCTATTTGGGGTATTGTATAACTGTTTCTTCCCCAGACTCAGCTTTCCATTTATTATGGTCATGCAAATAACATAGGGCCTTTCTGCCCTGCGCTGTTGTAGTGTTGTTATTCCACTTTCAACATCCTGTGGAATTCTGGGGTTTGTAGTTTACTGAGGCCAAAGAGCTCTCTGGCTGACAATTCTAAATGCCCCTCCCTAAACCCCAGGATTCTATAGGCTGTTGAAAGTGGAATAATAGCACTATAACAGTGTACAGTAGGGCCCCTGTATCCACGGGGGATTGGTTCCAGGCTCCCTTGCAGATACTGAAATCCGTGGTTAGTAGCAAATGCTTTCCCCACCTTACTCTGCCACTTTTCCTAGCACAATCTGGCTGGCAGCAGTGGGGAACAAAGTGGGGAGTGCAAGATTGCTCTCCCTACTTTGCTCTCCCACTTTCCCCAGTACAACTGGGTTGGCAGCAGTGGGCAGCAGAGTGGGGAGAGCGAGATCGCCCTCTCCACCTTGCTTTCCCACTTTCTCCTGCATGATTGGGCTGGCAGCAGTGCAGAACAAAGTGGGGAGTGTGAGATCACTGTTGCCCATCGCCAACCGTGGATAACTGAATCAGCAGATAATGAATCCGCAGATATGGGGGTTCTACTGTAATGTGGAAATGGTCATAGACTTATTGTTGTAAGAGCAACACACACACCTAGAAATCAGTAATTCTGGAATTCTAACCTTAGTAGTGCTGTTACTATAATCAAGAGCTTTTCTTTGAATAAACATGGTTGCAATGAATAAACATTGCTACAAAGGATAATTAGTAGGAAATTCACATGGCAATTTCCAGACCCAAGTTACTTCTTGGCAGTTGCCAGCACCTCATTCCGTAAGATCTGTTTGAGCTTTGCTAGGTTCCCAAGTGTGGGCCAGTGGGGTTTATGGTGAATCCTTTCCCAATAATAGGATATTGTGCCATGAATCAACTTCTCTGGTGCTTAAAATGTCTCATGTATTTGGCCTTTTGTTACTTCTTCTCTGCTGGAGCAAGCAAGACTAGATTAAATCCTGTGCTTTCTCTCAGTCAATTTGAGTTGTTTTGTCTCTCCTTCCTCTGCAAATGCACACAACAACTTAAGTCAGGAGAAAATCAGCGCCAGAATACTGCTTGTCAAAGGCTGTGTTCGTAGCCAACAATTCCTGGCACTGACTATCATAGATTTGCCACGAAGCAGGCCAAAGGACAGCTTAGCAGAGGAGATATGTCCTCCATGTCTAAAAACATGCCACGGGCAACAATTTATAACTAGCCCTCCAAAACAACTGATCAGAGACACATTCCCCTGGACAAGGAACAGATGGCAAGAAGAGGCGCCAAATCCCTACTCCTTCACTACTCAAAACTGCAGCCAGCAGTTCTTTAATACCTCTGATCGTATTCAGGCCTTTTGCTCTGTCCTAGGCCCAGAATTTACTGGAATGCTTAGAGATATGCACCAAGGCCAGAAATTCTCCTGTCCCCCCTTTTTTTTATCTTTCGGGAGCAGGGCTTTTTGTCCTCTTAAAGCTTTGAATGTAAGAAGACGAAAATAATACACAAGCAGCCACAGTGAGGGGTGAGTGCGGGGAGATATTGTGTGAAAATCATTTCCAGCATGAACCTTTTTTAATAAGGCTCTGTCCAAACCCTTCCATCTCAAGTTCAGGCTGTTCAAATAAACACTGTAGCTGGATCTAGTCCTTGTCCCATAATCCAGTCTGCCAGAGGTGACATTTGCTGACAGGATTTAAAATCAAAGGTTCCTCTTTTCGCACACAGGCCCCTGAAGCAGGCTTTGTGCATTTATAAAATGTGCCTTGGTTCTTCCCCCACCCGTCTGAACCAGAAAGTGTCTGAATCAGAAAGTGGTGAAAGGATTCACTGTAACCAATGTCCTTCCCACCAAACTCTTGAGACAGAAAGGGTTAGGTGACAAAAGAGCTGGAATTATTAGCACCAAAGATCACGAGGCATGTCCAAAGGCTGTGGAAGTATACTAGCTCTTGGACAAGAGGTGTAGGAAAATGTGGCCCTAGGGCTGCAGGCATCTTCCAAGGACTTTTTTTTTCTTGCCCTTTTCCATTCTGGATGCCAGGGATTGCATACCCTCCAACATTTCACAGATGAAAACCAGAACATGTATAGCCGAGCAACAGCAGAGAGAATGCTACAAGCTAGGAGAGCTGTAGCAGTTTGCTTGTGCCTGAGTCTACAGGAAAGGGCAAGACTCAACTCCCTCCTCTCCTCTACCTACTGTTAAACAAGTGCAAACTGCACTTTAGCCTTAGTTTGATGCCATGGAAATAAACTTAAGACAAAGGGTGAAAGTGGGAGACAGAGAAATAGGGACATTTTAAAAGCTCGGTAGAATGACAGAGGATTAGTTGGGAATACCTCAGCCAATCTGGGATGGTTGGAGAATATTGGGCTGCCTTTTTGGTGAGTAAATGGAGGGGTGAATTGCTCTCCTGGAAACTACCAAGAGCAGGAATTCACCTTTGAATAGATTGTATCTCCCACCCCACTTCATTATCTACCTTTAAAAAAAAAAGAAAAGAAAAAAAGACTGCTTTACAAAGCCAGAAGTGAATGTCCCTTTGGTTGCTTGGTTTGGTGTTGACATTTTTTGGCAGAATATGTAACCCCTGGAGGGACCTAGGGAGAAAAAAAATGACCACAGCTGGAGAGGCTGTACCTTCCCCTGCCGGCTGCTGGCTCTCTGCCCAGGCAGTATGGTCCAAAGCTATAATAACCCTTCCTCTTTAGGCTGGGACAACTTTGTCTGGGAAACAAAAATCAATGGTGCAAGTGGAACAAATGCTCCAGGGATCTTACTAGCTAGAGATTCTTGTGTGACTGCTGGCACTATAAAACCAGACAAAGACATATTTATTTGTTCCATTTATTTATTGAATTTATATCCTGTCTTTCTCTCAAATGGGCATCCAAGGTGGCTTCCAAACATGTTTGGAGAAAACACTTTCTGGGAGAAGGTACTATAGATGTCGCTCCTCTTGCCCCTGCCAGATAACTCCTGATAACTCCTGTAACTCCATTTACTCAGAAGTAAAAAGTGAGTTTACTTCTTCTGCCCCCCTTTTTTTGAGGGAGGGGCTGTAAGACTCTGGCCTTGGTTACACTGAGACAAAGGTGGCAGTTGTCCAGAAGTGTCCCTGAAAATGGCTGCTCTGTAGTCCCAACCTCCTTAATCCAGTCTTGTTTACTCTATGCTCTGTGACTCTTTATCAGCCTGATCTTTTGCTTTACCCACTAAACTCTGACCCCTAGTAGAAGTCCTGCCTTCTTCTCAATGGCTGCCTACAGCTCCCCTCTTTGGCCCTTGTTGCAACTGGTTATTCTGCAGCATGCTCAAAGATATGTTTACGCTGAGGGTTTTTTCCCCCTCTTCATCACTCCTTTGGGAAAATCTTCATGCCACTCTGGTTTTTTTTCACCACTTCAATGCTGAAAGAAGAGGCAGAAGAGATGAGCACCCTCTATTTTTTGTGTGTTTATGCACTCATAAACAAATCCAGATGTAGAAACCTTTGCAAGACTAAGAAGTTCGAATGATACAATCTAAGCAATTTGATTTAATGCCAATAAATAAAGGTTTGCCAAGGAAAAAAACCTGGGACAATTTTTTTGTGATAGAAATACATTACTAATTCTTGTTAAGTTAGCCGAAAATGCTGTATTTTATTTTTTTTAAACAACAAAAATAAACGGACCTTGCATTCCCATTAATTGGTTTATCCAGAATTGCTATACCAAGCTGCAAGAGATTGGAAAATGCTACTTGGCAAGCAGACTCTCATGCCTTGTTTGCTGTGCAATTTCCATATTGTGTATTTATGATATTATCATGTGTGTCTATTTGAAAAACAATAAAATATTTAAACATGAGGAAAAGCCCTTAAGCTCCCCAAACTTGCATGCTGCTGCAAGGTTTAATTAAAGTTATTTTCAGATATGCCAGCTCCCACATCTCTTCCTTGGGACTTGGAGAGGTTCTGACATTTGAAAATAAAAGATGAAATGTTTTCATTCATTGAGGATTTCAAGGAGTTTGCACCCCTTCAGACCTTTGCCGCCGGGAATTCTTACACTTGCATTTAGCAGAAATCCCTTTCATTGAATAGGTTTTCAGAGCTGTTTCCCTGCCGGTTTGCTTGCTGACCAACTGCTTGCTCCCAAGGCTAAAGGAAGGAGCAGAGCCCAACCCAAATATTCAAACTAGCTCAACAGGGAGAAACAATCCACACACAACCCAGATATTAAGAAACATCTAAAGGGAAGCATCTTTAAATTTCATGACTGAGCCTCTTATATGCAGTTTGGTTCCCTCCACACTTTATATTTTTGAATTCACACATACAAACATGTAGTGGAAGCTGATGGTTTTCATATCAGTGGTGTGGCAAATCTGCTCCAGGTTTCGTCTGAACTTTAAAGGGTTTATCCAAGGTGCTGAACTCTGCCCTGAAAATAGTTCCAGCACCTTGGATAGATCCTGTAAAAAACTGGTTCTCAGTCAATCCAATGTGGGGGACTGTTGCCTCATTGGTAAACCCTGTGCCGGGGTCTACAATTTTGATATTAAAATATGATTCAATGTGCCTGAGAAGTCACCTGGATGGGCATATAGGCAGCAACGGTTGAACAATTGAAAACCAGGTCAGGCCAGTACAATCCCCCGTCACGTAGCCCCAGAAGACCCCAAGCTGTGCAAGCCCACAGTAGACAAAGGGTCCTCAGCCACTGAGGAGCCAACTTGAAGGGATTAGTATGTTTTCCCCAAGTTGGGCACTGATAGCAATAAAATCCTATCAGGCAAGGACCATCTACATAAATTCACACTGCAATCCAAAGTAACTGAAAAGCTTGAAACTTTGGCAACACCTTATCATCTCATCATGCAAAAGGAGTTGCCATTGTGGAGCTTCTTTTCCGTTGCAATACCCTTTGTTCTCCCCGGGAGAGGATTTGTCCTCAAGGCACTTTTTCCCCTACCAATAGTCCCAGTTTTTGAGTGTTTCTTTGGACCATTCCTGGTCATACCAGCTGACCGTTTCTCCATCAGTCGAGTAATCCCCTCAGCCCTCTCCGTGCTGAGCTCTACTTATTTGCTGTTTTTCCCGGACCAAGGACTTCAGGAAAAGTGCAGTATCATCCTGACTACGATTCCTTCAGTATTTCCCCTATCCAGTTTCCACTCTTTGCTTCCTAGGTCTTGAGTGAGTGTGTGAGTGATTGCGTTGGTGTGTGAGACTTTCATTCAATAAAATCATTTATTAGACATATTCGTTTGGTTTTTGGCTTGGCCTGATCCTGTAAAAACTGGGTAAAAAGACCCCACTAAGTTACCCTGCCTCTCGCATTGCTATTACTCGTGCTGTAGCTAGTTTCCATTCCCTATCACATGAAGCACATTAAGGCATCCCCTACGGGACCCTCAGAAATCAAGGTAACAGGACTAGCATTTTTTTCCCAATGTCAACAGCAAACCCACAAATGCCATGGATCATCACTATATCTGGGCCTGTTGAGTACAACTGTTATTTTTCTTATCTTGAAAGTTGTCAGAGACTGGAACCCAGTCCAGAGACCACCACTTTGAGTAACTGCTTTAAAGTTTATATTTAAGACCAGAGCAGATTCACCATATGCACTAATGTGCATGATGCACACACACATTATGACTCTCTTCTCTTCCCTCTTCTCTCTCCAGAGTGCACATCTATAATCACCCTGGAAAGGACAAGGTTGGATCAAGATGCTTTAATGTTTTAAGTGGTGATCTTCTTCAAATCTGGTGATATCCAGAAATTCTTAAACTGTTATTGATACTTGTTCATATTACAGTCATCTTCATCACTTCAATATGACCTCTTTTCTTTTCTTTTTTCTTTTCTTTTCTGTTCTGTTTAGCACTTTAAATATTTTTAGTGGCCAGTGTTCTGCCAACTCACTTGAATTGATCTTAGTGGGGAACACTTCCACATCAATTTACTGATGCAAAAACTCTGAAAGTCTGCCACTGAATCCCAAATGGCATGCATGGCAGAGAATTATTGTAAATGTTCCAACGCTCAGTTTATGTGGGGTGCTAGCCAAGGCCCTGGGGCCACACTGTCAGCCTGTGTTAACAGAAATTGCCCTTTGTTAATAGAGCAGAATTCCCAGTGGCCCCCATTAAGGAAAGAACATTGAAAGGTAATATGTAAGCCTAAAAGAAAATTCCAAAGAACCTCCCAGTTCTCTGCAACAACATTTTATCACTGGGCTGTAGGGAGAACAAATAATAATAACTTTCCACAGTAGCAAACAAATCAGAACATTGAGGCAGGAGAAATATACCAGCACTTTAGCAAATTACCACTGTGGTATCAACACTATCCTTGGATCAACAATTTTTTCCAAGGACTCATGCTCTGTGCAGGCTGTTTAGACTTACACATCTGCACCGATGCATAAAAAAAACACTATGGCTGATATGCTACATTGGGACACCTTACATGTATCACGCGGTTACATGTCCACAGCTATGGCCATTTCCACGTGACGGGACTGTCCCGCTATGGGGACAGGATGGCAGTGGTTGACTGGTCATAATTCTGCACAACGTTGTTGCCAAACCACTGCCATCTTGTCCCCATGTGTCACACTCGTAGGGATTTGCTAAATGGATAAAATCCATTCAGCACCTGCAATTGCAATTGTATAATACTCCCATACCTACCTGTCCTGCAGAAGGGCAGGAAGCACAATGGCAATGCTTCCTTCCCCAGTGCAGCTTGGGAAATGCCCAGCTGTGCTGTGGAAGGAAGAGGTGGGGCCACTCCCTTTCACAGGGAGTCAGTCCTGTAAGGAGGGGAGTGTTCCTATCACACTCCCTTCCCTGCCAGGACTGTGACAGGACAACTCGCAAGAACCCCTGTTGTGCAGAAATGGGGTATGTGTCCTGGTGCTACCTTCCAAAAACTCACCTTTTAAGTAGTGTGGCCTCCCCTATTTGGTGATTTCCCTGCTGTCAGAGAATGCGGTGATGAATGGGGATGCATCTAGCAATGGGTGGATGTACTGTGACAGGCATTTGTAGAGACCTTTGGAAATCTTTGCAGGCTCTCTGCAGATCCTGTCCTTGCAGCACATCTAGCTAAAGCCAGATGCAGCCCTGCTCATTCCTCTACTCTCTAACAACATAGAAATGGCTGTCTTAGGGTTGGGGGTGGGTTATATAGCTTATAAAGTGAATTTTGAGTGGGATTTTGGTTGTAATGCATTTAGAACAGAATTTGAACCTTCACAATGACCATAAAAGTGAATTGCATTGGTGTTAGTCCATAATTCACCAATAGGATGCCAGATTATTACTGATGTTCTCGCAGTTTCAGCCAAAACAAAGGGAGGAGAATTCATTCATTCATTCATTCATTCATTCATTCATTCATTCATTCATTCATTTATTCATTCATATATATCCCATTTTCCTCCTGGAAGGGGATCCCCACCCCCATATAATGAAGAGGAGAATAGTTCCCCACAAGCAAAACAGCAGGCATGGTAGGGCTACAGTAGCAAGTTGCTAAGCATACCTTGTACATTGTAACAATCTGCTTTAAATAAAGCCCAGAGATTCCTAAAAGATCACACTCAGAAGAACAGATGTTCCTAAAAGATCACATTGAAACAGCATCATGGAGAACTGGAGAACTGTGACAGGATTGCTTTTACATTTTCCGTAGTTTCTGTTTTTCTGTCTCTCCCTTTAGTGCCTCCACAGTCATGTCTTTGTGGTCTGCTCTTTTATGTTCTATTTTAACTTCTAACACATTAATTCTTCAAAGGACACACTTATATTTTAATGTAGATACATAAATAAAAAATAAAGTATAAAGCATTAGCCTTGGGACGGCAATGTTCTTCATCTTAAAAAATAAAGTGGAAGCTTATATATCTCATGAGAGCCACCAAGTCTAGTTGCTATTAAAAGTTTTAATTTAGCACCACCTCCCTTGTACTCTGTGTCAAATCCTGCTTATTGGAAATGCAAAAAT
Source organism: Iguana delicatissima (assembly GCA_948472985.1). Classification (NCBI taxonomy): domain Eukaryota; kingdom Metazoa; phylum Chordata; class Lepidosauria; order Squamata; family Iguanidae; genus Iguana; species Iguana delicatissima. Next base: position 224,165 of record CAOKZL010001696.1, on the reverse strand, counting down.
TCCACACAAAAATGTAGTGCAAGTACATACTACTTAATTTCAGCTGCCATTACATTGCCCACTTTATAGCAATTTATACTATTTCATTTCTCATGCAAATAGCACTTAAGGCCAAAAATGTTTTTAAAAGAGTTTGCTTCATGATATTGGCAACTGTAATTTTGTGAGAACAGTCATATATGTCACTGCATTTATTAGTATATTACTTACTTTTTATCAGAATAATTCCTCTCCCATGATTTGAGTGCTCGTTTAAAGAACGTATTTTTGTGCCAGTAAGTAAATTTGTGATGACCATTTTATTAATTCTCATATATATATAGAGAGAGAGAAAGAGAGAGAGAGAGAGAGAGAGAGAGGGGACTTTTCTGACCAAAAGGTAGACTTTGAGCTATAGAACACAGTATTTCAATCCTCCAAATTGCTTTCTTGGAAAATAAGAAGTAGCTGAAAAATGGACAATGCTACTGAGCATTTTAAAAGTTCATTTACTTCACCAGTGAGTGACCAGAGTCCAATATATTCATACCTGGGACTCTGCTCATATGGTATGTCTGGAAACCGTTAGGCTTGACACTAACCAGTATTGTTTTAAAATAAAATTAAATGTGCTCAAATGCTTTCTTTTCCTAAAGAGTATTTTAAATTTATTGTTAGGGCTTAGCGTGATGTCACACTATCATATTTCTTTTCTTATTTCCATTTATCTGGGCAATAGGGTGGCAATCCAGAGTTTTTGTTTTAGAGGGGAAAGGGTGAGTTTGGAAGAGGAACTTCAAGAAGGGAGGTGGTCAACAACGGCCTTCTAGGAGGCAGTCCCAGACAAGGGAAAATTAATAGAGTCTTTTCAGGGGTCAGGAGGCCCTTGAAGCTTACTGGGAAAAGGTCAGAGGAAGCAGATTATTAGGATATAAATGCGGAGAGATAAAGAAGAGGAGAATTAGGAAAATTAAGGAGTGGAGTCATGTGGTCAGAGCAAGATATGGATTAGTAATGTAGACAGCAGAGTATAGGACAATTGTGACTGAATGATGAACCAAAAAAGAAGAAGAAGAAGAAGAAAAAGAAGAAGAAGAAGACTGCAGTAGTCAAGATGCCATGCCCTGCTTCCAGAACATGGAGTCTAACTCTGAGTCTGAAACAGGGGACATGCCAGAGGCTGAAACAAGGGGCATGCCAGGACGTCTTGTACAGGAAGACTTTACAGTGCCACAAATAGAACAGGGAGTTATGCCAGCTCCAGCAGAGAGCCCTGCCCTTCAGACACAGAAGATAACTTACTAGTACCCACCTTTGCTGAGTGCAGACAACAAAGAGAGAGACTATGGTCCTTTCTGCATGTGGGACAGGAACCACGCGAAAACGGGACTCACCGGATTTCTTTGGTGTCCGGTTGAGTCCGTCGGGACGAGGAGCAGTGCGAGCTCGTCACTCCGCACTGCTCCAGTGTCCAGAATGGTGGCTTCCTGTTGGTGGGGGCTCTCCACCAACCGAAGAAGCTCGCCAGCCTAAAGCCCGCCCCCGGCAGATCTGCAGGCACGCACTACTGTGTGCCTGCAAATCTGTACCGGAGCGCAGTGACGGAGCGACACGGAGTCGCGTGCTCTGTGCTTTTTAAAAACTTCTAAAAAGAGATTTTTAAAAAACATGCTGTGCAATCAGTTCCGGTCGTTCTGGGGCGAACTGAGGTGTGGAACTGCAAAAAGTAGTCTGCCCCAGTCCACTCTACAGTGCAGAAGACCTCCATCAGAGGCTGCTCTGTACTGTTTAAAAAGCCCGGTGCGGAAAGGGCCTATGTCGATCCCAGAGAATTTATAACTGGCAACACTTACTTAGGCAACAGCTGTATTAGGTGGCTGACCTATATAGCTGCTGCCCCTCCTTTCCAGGAGTGTCAGAGCTTATCTGACCTCTCTTGTTGCTGGATGTCTTGCTGAACTCTGTGCATGACTCTAGATTACCCTGCCTGACTTTGCACTTGCTTGCATTCAAATTCTGTTGGACTTGATTTTTGACCTTGTGCTTACTGAATAAAAGTTTGTTTTGTTTGAATTATCAGCTGTGCTGCTGGGACTGAGATAGGACACAAGATGAGAGATTATTAACACAAAGCCAAGACTTTTTTTTTCTCAAAAAAGAGAGACAGAAACAGAAGAGACAGAGATGAAAGTCTTTACCGTTGCAATATCAAGGGTGAAGGAATCATAAACTTTCTCACTCTGTAAATACCTGCCTGAGGATTGAGGTCTACAGAAGTGGCCTTCATCTGCGACCCACCAGTGGAGACAATATGAGATATTAGCAATAGCATGTGTATGAGGACATGAGAGAGGCCTTCTCAGCTGGGGCACCCAGGATTGGAGGTATGACTGATGCCAACATTGCTTTCTTTCCAGTGCTAAACCAAAACATGGCTTTTCATTAAACCCTTTGGGGACTGATTTGTTTCAAAGTATACACATACATAGCTTTAAACTGCAGTTTTCAAAGTGGTTTTAATGGTCACCATGTTTATTTTTTTTATCTTGTTTAAATTACTTGTGCTTTTAATCTGGAAGTATTTTAAATTATTTATATTGTACGCCACTCTGAAATCCTATGATAAAGGATGGGATAGAAATATTTTAATAAACAAATGAACAAACAAACAAATTTTCCATATAGATTCTTGTCTTTATTGGTATCTGAAGACTGAAAGCTGACTTGTAATCTACCAGTTCAATCTTGTATTTTGATGAGAGATGGGTTTATTGTTTATGAAGTTCTGATTATGAAGAAGTTCTGAATATTATTACCAATGTTTGCAACATATTGCTAATGCCATATGTAATATATAAAAGTAAAAGTTTGTGAGTTTGTCTGTGTCAGGCAGCCGAAGACTTCATATGATTGGCTGTGTGAGGTGAAGACCTCATATGATTGGCTGCCTGTGAAGATTCTGTGGAATTCTGGGTTTGCAGTTGAGAGAGGAGCCTTTAAAATTCTTAGCTACAGAGCTCTTGGGCCTGGCTGGTTGTTATGGAGACAAGGCCTAGCAGCTGTGATAGATGATAGATCTGAGGTCGATGAGCAACTGATTATGCCAGGAACAGAGCCAGTGATTGACCAAGCCAGCTGGCAAACATCCCCATCAGTTGAAAGACAAGCGGAGGAAGAGTTGCCTCAGCCAGCTCCAGAGGGAGAAGGAACCGTCAGTGATTTAGAGGAATTACATTCACTTGTGCCCCCTAGCTCCCAATCATGGGGGAGAATGAAATGAACAGCTCAGAGGGAAGCTACTTTGGCTAGATTAAGGAATCAGAACAGTGATGAGTAACACCTGTTTTCAGTGGCCATTTAAGTCTGTCAGCATGGCTTGCTGTTTGCTTGTAGCAAATTAATATGCAGGCTTCACGACCTTTGTGTTCTGGCTCCCTCTACCCCTCTGGATGGACCTTCGGCTTTCTGGGCCTTTTGGATTAGATCTTGACTTAGTTCAGCTCAGTGTTTCCATTTGTTGTTTGTATTGGACACTCCCCACCGCCTCTTCCTCCTCCTCTTGGGCAAGTACCAAGTGGCAGAGAGGCACAGGCAGGGAATTGGGCTCTGACAGCAGCAAGAAGGAGGAGGACAGTGTATTCCCTCAGAAACTGAACCTCTGTATGTTAACAACTCTGAATACAGATTGAGAAATACGGGGGAAATTACAGGTACTGGACAACACAGATTGAGGAATTAGAGACCCAGGATATCAAATCTGTGTATTTCAACCACATCTAATTCCTAAAGTAAGGTAAGGTAATTCCTAAGGTATTTCTAACAAATGTTACCTTTGAGAAAATAAAATCCCAGCCAATGCCAGGTAAATACACTAGTAATGCATATATGCCATCTAGTTCCCTATAGTCAGGGAAATTTTTAGAAACAAATATGTAGAAATATCCAATCATGTCAGCCCCTCCACCCCTCGCAGTATGAAGTAGCACCATCCACAGCTCAGCAAAACAAGGTTCTTAATCATTAGCTACCAGAGTCTAGAAAAGTTAGTTTGTCAGACTATAACTTCCAGTAATCTAGCTGGCAACTAGAACACCTAGCTGCCAACTTTTTGCTGATGACATATTGGCCCAAACACCCATATGCTAGTCAACTTCCAAACCATCTTTCATAGGAGCCAGATGCAGATGGGAAGTTATGGTAACATAAATAGTGACAGCAAGAGAAATGGCAACACATGGATTTCCCTGCTGGTCAAAATGGCAGATATTTTCATTTACCAGAATCATGTATGAAAGACACATATGTGCAAGCACTGCAGTTCTAGTATTATGTAGTGAATCCCAGATCAGCCCCTGAATTCCCACTTATCAGGAAGCAGCCACTCCAACTGATGAAAGTCTGTTCTCCATCAGTCAGGAAGCAGCTAAGGAGACAATCTTGCCCACTCCCATGAGTGATCTTTGGTGTGATAGGCAGAAGCAAGACTCCTATGACAATCCACCCACTAATGTTGGAGTTTGCTTACATGAGATAGGGATTGGGGAACATCAGCCATCTGCTTCCTAATCAACGGCAGAGCAGATCCCCATCAGTTGTGGCACTGCTGCCCAGTAAACAGTGACTGGGAGATATTCCCAGTCCCTAGATAGTCTCTAAACCAGAGGCTATATTGTGATTGAGAATACATTAAGAGCTACAAGTATGTAACTCAGGGTTATGCATTTGTAACTGCCACAGAGGATTTTGTCCTTTTTAAAAGAAATGCTTGGAAAAATGTCTTTAGCTCGATGACCACCTTAACAATTTTATACATTTTTTTAAAAAAAAATTCCTCCAAGAAAAAGAATAATCCAGCAATGTTGAAGTTTTTAGACTTGGAACTTTTAAAAGATTCTGGGATATCAAAAGGCATGCATCTATCATGGTGGACATCATAAAAAGAAGGGCTTTTCCATTGATAATAGTTTACTTTCTCATTCCTTAGTGTAATTGGTGCAGACTTCAATTCCACACTGAAATAATGTTCCAGGTCCCAATCAGTGTGCTGAAATCAGGTTCTTTTGTAATCTGTTATTATATCCATTAACTTAGATTAGTTGGGCTGCTGCTGTGATTCATAGAATTCAGGTGTATAGCAGAAATTCAATTTAGTCTGCTAAAATGAAATAATAAACTTAAATAATTCCTGAAAGTGGGGTTAAAAAATTACACCAGAACCTATGACAAGAGGACTTTGGACAAATATATAGTATCCTCATTCACATCTAATAAACAGATGCTCTCCAGGCTTGATTCAAAAAGGTTTTGCCTGGACAACTGGGTATGAAAGACACCGGAGTCCTACCTGGCCCACTGCCTTGCCTTTGCCTTGTCTTGTCTTTGGTGCAGATGAAATTGCTGTGTTTAATAAGAAAAATAAGAAATAAATGTCCCATAGAAAACAAGAGGCAGAATTAGTCAAAACAGAGATGATAGCATTCCAGTTCTGTTATTGGTCTCTCCATTTTTTTTTCTGCTCTGTCTGGCTTTCTCCTTACTTTAGCTAATCAGTCATACAGGTATCTCTTCCCAGGAATCAAAAGGTGAAAGGGCTCACCTAGCATTCTTCAGTGTGGCTCCCAATAGGCTGTGCTGTCAGCTTTCCAAGATATGAGACTGAAGGCAACACCCATTTTTCCATATCTATATTCTTCCTCTGTTTGTTCAGTAGGGTACCAAGAAAAGGGATTTGGCCTCCTAGCCAGCTCCTCTGACTTTGGTGGTTAGCTCTACCTCAACAGATCTACGAGGTGTGCTGTCTGGATGAACCTGACCTACTTTGGCTAGACGACAAAGATGTTCTTGCTGATGTTATTCTGCACATCTTCTCAAATGTATGTCTCCTCAAATTGAATAGATGTGTCTCCTCAGTGTGGACAAAACTGAGAAACAGAGGGCTGAATTTGTTGCTAGTCCTATACAAGTAGACCCACTGAATCAATGGGATTCATCTATGTATTGGCTTACCATTCAATCATACAAAAACCTATGTTTTGACTTACCATTCAATTATCCATTAATGGGTCTACTCTAGATGGGACTAACCAAAAGAATTCTAGCCATTTAAAGTAAAAGAAGGTTACTGAGCCTCGGTTCTTTTCATTTCTTTAGATTACCTGATAAAAGTTCTAGGGTAATTTTAAGCACCATAATATTAGTTTATAAATATAAATCCATCGTATAACAAACAAAATCAAAATCAAATGGCCTAGTAAAGAAACCCATACTATTTGTCAAGTATCATTCTTTGTACTTTAATCCTATAATTATATAGTACACTTTAATTCAATTACAGTTGTGGGCTGAGCCCAGGTTGTGGAATTCCCTTGCACAGGAGGTTTACATGACCCTTCTCTCCTTCTGCTGGAAGTCAAAGACCAAGGAAGGCTTTTGGTTTATAATTTTTGTGGTAGAAAAATGGGGTTGTGCTCATGTATTTTTTTTATATGTTTTGATTGTGTTTTGTATTGTTTTAACTTTGTGCTTTTAACAACATGGTTGCTTAATTGTTTATCTTTTGTACAAATACTTTTTTCAAAGCTGTACCTTGTTTTTAATTTGTGGTAAGTTGCCTTGAAGAACAGGAGGAAGGCGGGATATTAAGTAAGTAAGTGAGCACATTAAGATCCAGAGCCTTACCATATGAAGGTGTCACACCACCATAGCAACATGTTATTGCAGGTTCAGGATCTGTGCTATTGCATAACATTGTTAACCAGCAGCTATCATGTTGCAATCCATTCAATATCCACCCTTTTCCAATGCTGAAAATAATCCGTTAAAGATCTTCTTTCCTGCAACAATCCCATTTCCTATAGTAGTGCGGTTTCTCAATAGTACTTGATTGTGCTTCCTTTCGTAGCCAATCTGGGAGTGGGCACGGTGTGGGTGTTCCCAGTTTGTCCTTCTCTCAGCTACTCCCATGGCATCGTAAGTTCGAAAACTATCATCTCTCTCTCATTTCTATTTCTGCACAACACTATTACAGCACTATTATCCCACTTTCAACATCCTGTGGAATTCTGGAGTTTGTAGTTCACTGAGGGCAAAGAGTTCTTTGACTGAAAACTCTAAATGCCCCTCCCTAAACTACAAAACTCAGAATTCCACAAGATGTTGAAAGTGGAATAATAGCACTATAACAGTGTAGTGTGGAAACGGCCTGTGTTTAAGTTTCTCCTTTGAGTTATTTTTTTATTTTTTTTAATACTTTTTTTAGCATTATAGTGCAAAAACACAATAGCGTACCAACATGTCATGAGCAAACAAACCCACTGACCAATCACAAATGTAGGATGGGGAAAAGGCGAGGAAAGGGACTGGCCAATGACACTGTAATGCAGTGAGAACACCAGTGACAATAACACTACTCATCCGCATAAGTCCAAAGGGTGTGGTAGAGAGTGTTCATAACCCGATACCATCACGGAAATGGCAATGCTGGGATTGAAACAGAACAATGTGATACTGAGGTATGGTGCAAGAAGGCCCCAGATTCAACTCCCATTCCACCAATTAGAACTGGGTGTCCAGTTCCTGCCTCTCAGCCTGTTCTGACTCAAAGGGTTGCTCTGAGGACCATATAGGAGGGCAGGAACCATGTATCCTGCCTGGGAGAGAAGATTAAGATGTAAGACGAATGCAGTTGTGAACTGAAAGGGGCTTACTACTCAGTAGACACGTAGAGAATTGCTCTGCAAATAAAGAAAATACAACTGTGTAAATATTAAGAAGGAATATGAGCTTAGGTCTGGAGGCACTCAATGTTCAGTATCCAGACAGACATACGACTGCATCATGTCCAAGGATGTTGCTACAGGCAATGGGGGTGGGAAGGATGAAGGCATTTGTTTCAATGAAATTTCCCCTTAGTCCTAGAACTCATATTTACTATGTTTGCATTCCTGTTGTGGCTGCATGTGCTCGTTTTCTTTGCACGCCAACTCAATATTTCTGAATGCTCAACTAAAGTTTTAAGTTGCTGCAATTATAGAAATTTGGGACTGAAGGAAAATTTCTTTAGGAGGACAGTATTCCTATTTGGCAGAGGGGAAATGCTCTCATGTTGCTCCCCTATAGCTACAGCCTTGACAGGTCCTCAATAAGGCTTTAAACTTGTGTCCCTCAAATGGAAGTCTGCCTACCTACATAAAGTAAACCTACTTTGAAATTCAGGAGAGCTTCAAAGGCAGTTTCTGACGTGCTGTCGATTTGTGTGGTATTGTCTTCTGTTGCAAAGAATAAAAGGTCTTATGGCAGACAAATGTGAATCCCTGAGCATGCCTAAAGGCCCAGACTTAGGACTTAGGCCTGTCATTAATCCACCCATGTGCATATTCTGTGCTTTGGCTCAAGTTGCTGTGTGCTACATATCTAACCACAAAGCTCAGTTGCAAAGTATTGCAAACAACCAAAAACAAATCCATTTACTGTACTTAATAGATCAAATTGAAAGCAACCATGCAACTTATTATAGACATGTTGTCTGGATACCAATGCATTATGGACATTCTGTGTGATATTTATGAGATTTCTGTAGCTAGAATCTGGATGATCTGTTCATGACACAGTGTGAATATGCCCAACAGCTTCCCCATTTCTTCAAAATGAGCACATGAAGTTGTCTCATTTTGAATGAACTCTTGGGCCAGCACTGGAGGGGAGAAGGTATGGCCCACACTCTACATGTGGTCCTTTACTCCCTTTTTTGCACCCACCCAAGCCAAAAGGGAAATCCCAAAGCTTCAGATAGTCCCCTTTTTATGCATTCTTTGAGATAATTTTGTGCTGATGATTCCAAACCCCCTAAAAAACTCTGAAAACAGGTCAGTTTTCTATTTGCACTTCCTGCAACTTAAGAAAATGGTTAAAAACAGGCCAAAATACAAACAGAAAGTGGCATGACATCACTTCTGGTTTATTGGCAGCATACTGGTATGGCCCTCTGGGTCTTTTTAGTCTAGCATTGTCTAGTCCATGGAGGGGCAATCTCTGGTTGTAACTCGCACTACACTTACCTACTTTCTGACCATCTCTGGCTAAGCCTCTCCAAGAAGGGAGAAGAAGTGAAAAAAGCAGCTCTCAAACTGAGATGTATCCTCAAGGAGTGTCCCCTTGACACTATAGCAGAGTCAGCCTCACTTCCTCTGTCATGCTATCTTAGTTGGGGGAAAGTTTGAGTATGTGTGGAAGCCAGTATGGTGTAGTAGTTTGAACGTTGAACTAGGATTCTGGAAGAGAAGAGTTCTAAATCCTACTCAGGAATGCCAAATCATTCAATGACCTTGGGCAAGTCACACTTTCACTGTCTAAGGCCATTTTCACACTAGACTATTATAGTGCTATTATTCCAGTTTCAACATTCTGTGAAGTTCTCGGGTTTGTAGTTTACTGAGGCTAAAGAGCTCTCTGGCTAAGAATTCCAAATGTTTCTTCTTAAACTACAAACCCCAGAATTCCATAGGATGTTGAATGTGGAATAATAGCAGTGTAGTGCAGAAATGGCCTAAGAGAAAGACAATGTAAGACCTCTTTGTACAAATCTTGCCAAGAAAATACGAGGATGGCATAACCACAAATTGGAGTCCATTTGAAAGCAAGTAACTAACAAACAAGCAAAAACACAAACAAGACCTACAATGAAAATGTGTGTATGAGCAGGTATGTGATGATCATGTGATTCCACGTATCTGTATTTGAGTCTTTTCAGAGTAGGATAAGCATGCCAAGAGCCATGTGTTAGCACTGGGAATGACCTCATTCATCTTAGGTTGTCTAAAGTCAATTTATCCCTTGAGTTAAGAAATGTCCCCCACCTTTGCTCTGCTCCAACAGGCAGCACTCCAAAGTTCTCAAGCAGAAGTCTCACTACTTCTGTGAACTGAGATCTGAGAACTGAAGATGTCAGGGAGTGAACCAAGGACATTTATGGTGCTGTATCCTTTTGCTATGGTGCTTACTTTTGTCTCGTTTTTAGATGTTAAATAACATGGTGGAGATGAAGAGTCAAGGGACAAGAAACATAGAAGACAGATATTTCAGAACATGGTGCAAAGTAGATATTAAATAGCCAGAAGTCCATTTGCTTGACTGAATTATGCCAATAATGTTTGAAAAATAGCAAGCAAGGACTCCTTTCCTGTATTTTATGGCTCTGTTTCTGGGATTTCTGCCTCTGCATCTAGATGGTTCTATGATGATTACAGAGGAAGACCTTGAACAGTTTGTACTGATTATATTATGTTAGAGAAGCAATTTAATGTAACAAGAGCCCTTCAAAGGTTAGTCTAGGTCTTGTTTTATTGATCGGTCTATGAGTGAGCTTGATTTATTGTGGGGGAAGCATGTCTTTTTAATGTAGGCCCTCAAGACCTACTTCCATTGCCATCCTAAAGATGGTGTAGAAGGTCATGCCACTTGTCTGTTCTAAAATGCAAGCATATGCAATGCCATTTGTGTTGGTATGGCTCTTTGCATTCTTTATTTCTGTGGTAATAGCCTAATGTCTGCATAAATATAAAGATCATTTTCATTGCTGACAAGTACTCTTAGTATCCAGTTTTCTTGTCTTTGTAGATCCTAATGGAGGCTAAAGTGTACCAGTGACGAAACAACAGCAATCAAAGCTCAGAGCGATAATGTGCTAACACCAAACCTCTGTCTCATGTCTTTCTAAACTCATTTTCAGTCCCTGTTATTTCCTACTCCTGTTTTGGTTTCATTTTGCACAAGACCTTTCTTCAAGGATCAGAGAACTTGAATGGATGCTGGAATTTTAATTTTACGAGTTCTTGATGCTACTGTATGGAATTTTTAAAAACACATATAAGGCTTCTGCTGAGTTATCCGTATGTTGGTGAGAGAACCAGTGTAGTATAGTGGTTTGAGTGTTGGACTAGAACTCTGGGAGGCCCAGGTTCAAATCCTCGTTTGACCAGGGACACCTAGTGAGTGGCTTTGGGCAAGTCACTCTTTCTCAGCCTCAGATGAAAGCAATAGCACACCCACTTCAAACAAATTTTGTCAAGGAAACCCCATGATAGGTTCAGATGAGGGTCACATAGCAACAACACATTCTGGTGAGATGATGACGACGATGATGATGATGATTTGAAAGCAAGTGCCTTGTCATATAGGATGGGCCAAAGCAGCACACATCAGGAAAATGGAGGTTTCATTGGTTGGCATTCAGAGACGATTCTTCCATGGGAATCCTTATCTTCTCTATGTAGCCTTTGAACTGCTAATGTTTTGGGTTCCTTTTCTATAGCTATAACCATTGCTGATATAGGACCTACTCAGCTCATGAATGGGGAATATTCAGTTCTCTAGACATAACTGGACTGCAGCTCCTAACCTAGGCCCTTTTCGCATGCATTTCCCCCCGCGAGCGCCCCTTGAGCATCGCATGAATGGGAGCGTTGCTCCGTACGATGCACTCCCACTCGCGCAACGCTCACAAGGCTAAAGTGGGGCACGTGCGCATTTTTTTATTTTCGGCTGTAAGCCAAAAATACTGCACACTTGCGCAATGCTCGCAGCGCCCTCGCACATTTACCTGCGTGCGGTGCTTTGCCGAGCCGAGCCGGTTGCACTTCCTTCCCCCAGCGCAGCCTACAGCTCCCAGACTGCGCTGCAGAAGGAAGGAAGGGGCGCTAGCACGACGGTCGTGCTACCAGGAAGCCGATGCGGGAGGCAGAAGGGCTGTCGTGAGCAGCGAGTGCAAGTGCCGCTCCCCACTGCTGTGACGAAGGTAAGGTGTGTAAAGAGCCCTAGATAGCCAGTATAGCTTATAGTGATATTTGAGAGAAGCTACAGTCTAACATAGTCACTGTGCTTGGCTTAAGGGAATAGCAGTAGTATTAAGGTATGACCTGCCATGAACATTAATCTTAAAAGGAAGAGATGAATTTTCTTAAAAACAAGAACATTTTCTAAACATAAGGAAAGCAACTGAATGTGCACTCTGGGTCTATTTGTTCAGTCTTTATATATGTTGGCGTAGAAACTAAGAGGCTACTTCCTACCTTTAAATAAGAAAATAAAACAAGCAAAACAAGGAAAAGTAATGATCCCCATACTGTTGTGAAAGGATTTTTGTTTTGATTTTCACTGGATAGACGGATGTGTTTCTGATGTTTGGAGTAATAAATGAGGAAAAGCTGTAATAATTTGTTCCTGTGTCTGCTGTAATAAAGTCTGGCTTTTCCATTAAGCTTTGCTCTAGGAAAATCACAACTGTGTCTCAAGAGTACAAATATTTCCATATGTAATTAATTTAAATATAACAGAAAAAGAACAGAGCCCAGATGAAATAGACAATTATCCTCTGCTTAAGAACATTAAGCCAGAAACCAAGGGCATACTTTTGTGTCTGGCTTTTGTCTTTCTAATTTTGGTAGTTATCTTTGTGTTTTCTGTGGACCAGTTCAAATGCCGAAGGGAATCCAAGAAGAAATATTGTACAAAGCAGAGAAAATGCAATAAAAATGCCATGTTTCTCTTGTCTGCTAGTAAATATTTATACATGTTCACAAAGGAAAATAAGATCTTTCTCTTTCTCTCTTTTTTTAACAGTAAATGTTATATTTTTAAAAAATCAAGAGCACTTTTTTTAAAAAAATGTCCTTAAAATCAATTGTCCTTCCTCCAGTCATACAGCTGCAGTCTAAGAACTTCTCTGACTGCTGATAGCTTCGTGGAACTGAAATTGATGAGATCATCTTTTTACTGTTCTTTCCCCCCTCCTCTGCCTTTGCTAAAAGAACCAAGTCTTAATCTGAAGCCTCCTGTGCCTGCTGATTGTCCTAGCTCTGAACAAGGCTGTTTTCTCAATCATCTATTGGGATCTGAATCAGTCCTTGTGACTGATGCACTTATCTAATATTTAGATTCAGATATGCGGCCAGGTCAAGGAAAGACCAAAAAAATTTGTTGGGAAGGTGACCATATTCTTCAACTCTCCTAATTTGGTAGGGGCAATTCTGATTAAGCCTGTGTTGTTCTAGATTTTCAACTGCATTCAAAATGATCCCATTTCTCCCCCAGTCTCCCACTTATCACCTTTGTCTTCAGCTTACTGGTGCAAACAGATTTCAGAGTGCACAAGTACAGTTGTTGCTCCCCATTTGCTAGCTTTAGAGGTGTAGGACACCTGCAAAAGTGGAAAAACCACAAATATCAAAATGCATGTATCTGAGGCATGCTGGAAAGAGTGGGCACCTAGGGTCCAAACAAGGTCAGGGAAAGGAGAATGAAAGGAGTTGGGTTGGCATGGTGGCTCTGTCATTCCTTTCTCTGGCCCATCCCCTTCCTTGGGTGTGGGGGAGCCATTGGGAAAAGTTTATGGTGCTGAGAAATCAAGTTGTGAACTGACCTTAGCAACAGCTAGCTGAGGAGCTGGAAAACCTGCAAATCTGGAGGGCTGCTTGTAGTTTGCACTCAGTTAACTTAACAGTGGGCAGATGACAAGAGGGGATGGAGTCTTGCCCTTCCCTGTAGACTCAGGCAGAAGCAAACTGCTGTGGCCTCTTCTACCTTGTATTTTCATTCTCATTAATAACTTTTGCTATCTTAACTACACTCCAATGTTGCTTGGACATATGTGTCCCAGTTTTCAACTGTGCAATATTGGAAGGTATGGATTGCATTTTAAATATTAAATAAATAGTAAATATTTATTTTCTTCCAAAATTTCACATTTTCCTTCAAGTAATGAGCAAAGTTAGATAATGAAAAGCCCTGTGGAATGCTTTTAGTGATCCAGTTGTTTTGTCCAGCCTATATAAACCCTTGATGCTTTTGCATTGTCACTCACTTATGTTCCAGTCGATCCAGATGAATAGACTTTGTCAGATACAATCTGTGTACTCTATAGCAATGGTTCTTAACTTTTCCTTTCCCTGGGACCCCCTGTACAAATAATCTGTTGCCAAGATTTAAATATTTAAATTTAGATTCAATACTTCAAGTATTAAAATATTTATTTATTTATTATAGGCTTCTGGAGATTAGGATTCAAATCTCTGCTCAGACACTGGTTGATCTTGGGAAGGTCACATTCTCCTCATCCTCAGAGGTAAATCTTCTCTGAATTAATTTTGCCAAAAAAAAAGTTTTTTAAAAAATCCTGTGATACCTTCACCGTAGGGTTTTCATAAGTCAGAAGTGACCTGAAGGCACACAACAACAGTGCTGCTGACAGGGGCAGATTCTTATTGGCCATCAGGTCTCCATCATTTGAAAACTGATTTATGGCAGCCCTAAGGCAAATCTATCATGGGTTTTCTTGGCAAGATGTGATGCCTTTGCCTTTCTCTGAGGCTGAGAGAATGTGACTTGCCTGAGGTTACCCAGTGGTTTCTATGGCCAAGTGGGGATTCAAACCCTGGTCTCCAGAGTCAGAGTTTGGGTGTGCACACACGCCTGCAGCTGTATCCCTTTTGTAGGGATGTGGCAGAAGGGTGTCTCTGTATGTGTGCAGGTGCCTAAACTGCTCCCTTGTTTGCGAATGAGGAAACAGTTTGGGCACACGCACATGCCTACTACCTTGTCCTCTTTGTCAGGGACACAACATCAGGTGGTGTGGGCACCAAGGGACACAGCCACAGGCATGTGCATGCACCCATCCTGTGTCCTTTTTTTGCAAATGAGGGAGCAACCTCAGCATCAGCATGCCTCCCACTGATGTTTCCCAGTTGCTGCCACTGCTATTGGTGTCCAGCAGCAGGACTTTGTGGACCCCAGGTTAAGAATCACTGCTCTATATCAAAGGACATAACTGCTCTGTAAACACCCAGAAGAGAATAATGTGGCATGTTGAAGATTTGAAGTATGATGACTTAAGCTCCAGTGGAGTAGAGTTCATCATCAGATATATGAAATGTTATCTTCATTTAACAAAAAAATATAAATGCAAATAGATATGGGAGCAGGGGATACAACAGTGGGCCCAAAGCCCATTATAACCAAATGGTACAGACCATAAAATTCCTATACAAGGTCTCTGTAGCATGCTATCACAAATAGCTACTACTACACCTGTGCAATTGGCACTTTTTAACTGAACATGCCCTTAGCTGATCTTGATGGCTTTTTGAAAAGAAGGAACTATCAAGGAGGCCCTAAAGGAAATTATTTGAAAATAACCTCCATACCCAGCCCACTACTAAAGTGGCAGGTATTTGGAATCTAGCAATGGATGTTAGGTAGGTAGAATTTTGATAGGAAATTGTGTACAGATAAGAGGCTGGTCATTGACAGGTTTTCACCTGATATTGTAAGCAGAATTGAGCAGATGTGAACAGATTCATGAAATCAATAGACAAACTTAAAGAGAAATACAAAGACAACAAGCCCTGTAGATGATTCATGTTTCTTTTGCAATTTCAGGAATATGTTGAAAATAAGCAAAATTCACCTTCTGCTTTCATCCTGTACTTTAAAATGGGTTTCACCAATTATTTTGGACATTTTTATGAAAACCAACTAAATTAACTGCTAGGATAAGGGCAAAAAAGACACAATAGATTTTAGCCCACGGCAACAATTTATAGTAAAGGTATACAACATTTTTTAGAAGAAAGCCTTGAAACATATAATTATTTGGCTCCTACTTAGAGATGAATTATGGATTATACAGCCTAGTGAATCATTAGGGGGCCATAAACTGAAGCTGAGAAGGCTTTTTTTTTCTTTTTTCTTTTCGCCATCCTGAGGAAGAGTAAGAGGCATCCTATAATTCAATTAGCACAACCTCAAGGAACCATATAATTGCTTTTTAATGAAGCTTTCATAAACAACAAAAAGGGGCTTTACTTTTCCTGAACTGTTAGCTATCTTTTCCACCCTGTCTCTCTCCCTCCCTACCTCCGGTTGTGTATCTCATTGGGAAGAACTGAATTAAACAGACTTAGGAGAGCAGACAAATGAAACAGAAACTATTTGACTACCATTTTGAACTCTCTCAAACACACTTTCTGTGAGGAACGTATTTTTAATTTCTAATCAGCAACTTTTAGTGCAAGTGCTAACTACTTCTCCTGTGTTTGGATGTGCAGTGACATATACCCTCCAGCTTGAGGGGAAATGTGTAACTCTGGAAGAAAGTAACTACTTACTATCCTTAGAACATTCATTCATTCATTTATCCATACTTGCCAACATTTCACAGATGAAAACTGGAGCACATAAGGCCAAGCAATATCAGAATATGGCCAAGATGGCAAAGGTTATTAATGAAGACCACTTTAAAGAGGGGAAAAAAACCTAGAAGAGAGGCTGCAACCTTATGCTTTTGCCTGAGTCTACAGGAAAGGGAAAGACCCTTCTCGTTTGATCTCCTTCTTGCTGAGTTGAAATCAAACTGCTTTTGTATTTTGAACTCAGTTAGTAGCAATTGAAGTAAGCTGAGGTCAAAGGGGGAAAGTGAGAGGCAGAGAGAGGAACTAGGACCTTTCAAAGGTACCAGAAAAAGTGGGATGAGAGAGGATTAATCAGGACTGCTGGAAGCTATGGTGATATAGGCCTAATTCCAATTGCTAGTCTCAGGCCATTTCCACATGAGGTTGATACAGCATAGTAGCGTTGAATTCTTAGCCCCCCGGCTGCACATTGTAGCATTTTAGCATAATAGTTTTTCTCATGGTTCTGCATGTTTTCAGCTGCTAGCATGGTTCACTGTGATGAGACACCACTGTATGTAAAAACTGGAAAGACTCCAATATAAATCTCCCAAACTGGTTCTGGTTTGTTTTTTGCCTATATGCAGAAGCGTATCATCGATTTACAGTGCGAAGTGGCCAACTATGAGCGTTCCCAGGCTGTCCCTTCCATCGTTTCTGTCCCTATCTCACTTAGCCCATCAAAGGACAGGCTGCCATCATTATTGTCTTCATAAGGCCATGGTTCTCAACCTGTGGGTCCCCAGATGTTTGTGGACTTCAGCTACCAGAAGCCCCAGCCACTATGGTCAATGCTCAGGGCTTCTGGGAGCTAAAGTCCAAAAACATCTGGGGACCCACAGGTTGAGAACCACTGTCATAAGGTAAAGCGACATTGGGAAGAGAGTGGATCTGATAATGGACTGTTAAGATGTGTTTTTCTCCATGTATCAAGAAACATACACACCTATGCAGAAATGTAGCAATGCAGAAATATGTTTAAAATGTGGGTGTTTTTTTTTTAAAAAAAACAGACCAATCAGTGATGGTGGGGGGGTTAGGGAGGGGAAAGGGAGTAGCTAGAGACTTGTGGATGCAGCAACCGCTGTTCTCTGCTTTAATATGATGTAAATCGGGACGGGGGGTGCAGACAGAAATGGCCTCATCTAGAACAAACCCATTGAATCTGTAATGTTGACTTACCTATGCTGATTTACCTCACATCTTCTGGTGCTACACCTGTCCTCTCTGCACTGGTCTTTGCATAACTTTTCTACAGCATGGATCCAAGTCCAGAAAACCACAAGACGTGTATGAGGGGAGCAGACAACACCAGATCATTGTAACATTACAACAGTGGAAACAGGATTTTTTAGTTGGTTCCTACAGTCAGAGGAAGATCCATAAGGATAGCCATCAAGGAATGACTGTTCCTTAATGGCTCTCTCTTGGTGGTTATTCTTATGAATCTCTTCCAGCTTCAGGAAGAGACTAAAAACATCCAGCATGCTCTTCCAATATTGTCCAGCCAGATACTGAAGGTAGTCATGCAAGTGGATCATGAATGAAATAAAATTCTTCTGCTTCTGTTCCTGAGAATGTAGGATTCAGAGTCAGGTTATAGTTGAGATCCTACACCATTCTTGCAAAGTGTAAATCCACAAGCACAAAATTAAGCAATGGCACTCTATACCATCCTTCTTCTTAGTACTAAGATTGTGCAATTCTAGGAATGTTTCCACAGTTACCGCACTCCCAATAAATCAAGTGATCTATTGACAGTACTGATAAGAAGTTGCACACTGTCCAAAAATGTGCAACTACATGTGCAACCATTATACTTGCTGAACTCTGCTTACACAACTGTGAATTGAAAATAAGCATTACACCAGGGCCAAAGATTACAACCATGTGTGTGAGGGAACTTATATGTGCACAAAAAATTAGTAGGGTGCCAACCTATTTTTGATATTGGAAGGCAATATATGGCCACTATGACTAGTAGCTATTTATAGCCTCCATTAAGTTATCTTATTGCTTTTTAAAGAGATCCAAGTTGGTGGTCATCATTACATTCTTCACTAGCTGAGTTCCTCTGTTTACCCATTTTTAAAATTTATTTATTTAATTTTCATTCTCCCAGCAGGGAGCCCCAGGTGCCTGCATGTTTTATGAAGGCATAGTTTCTTTCATCTGTCAATTATTACTCTGGGGTTCTAGTATTATGAGAAAGCGAGCCAGTGTTGAACTTGAAGGACTGTATAGAAGACTGCTTTTAAGTTACTGAAGGGGATTTTTTTAACCCTTTAAGGTTCATGAATGAGAGACCGGCTGTAGATTGAACTCAGCAGTTTATTTAATAAGACAGTGCCAGGTAGACTTTGGCTTGGAAGCCCAGGATTCAACACCAGACAAGCAATTAAAACAACTTTATTTAGAATTCATACAAAAGCAT
The DNA here is from genome assembly GCA_948472985.1 of Iguana delicatissima. NCBI lineage: Eukaryota > Metazoa > Chordata > Lepidosauria > Squamata > Iguanidae > Iguana > Iguana delicatissima. The sequence continues at coordinate 205,532 of CAOKZL010001696.1, read as the reverse complement.
GCAGTGGCAGCAAGTGAGCAACAAAAGTCTCACCCAGAAGGAACAAGCACTCTTTCCTGACTATGTATTTCACACTTATTCTTTGTTTCTTATTCCTGTGCTCTAGTTGTTATCTTATTGGCAGAATGTGTCAAGGTGTGGCTCATAATGTTTTGGCTCAATTTTTTTGTGTGTATGATTATTTGTTTATTAGTTTAGATCAATATTTATCATTTTGCTGTTTTGCGGTTATTATTTAGCATTATATTATATAGTGGACTTTTTGTTGTTTTTGTATGTATGTTCTTTTTTCTTTTCTATTTGATATTTCCTTTATATTCTCTTTGGTTGGTTGGTTTATATTTGCTGTTTTGTGTTTTTATATAATCAATAAAATTGTTAAAAATAACAAAATGTTTTGTACATGTTTGGCTTAATTTAATATTACTAGGAACGTCAACATTTTCTGTATCTAAGCAAAGCATTCTGTTCAACATGACTCCACCTCATACAGGCCTTATGGTCACCTTCTGACTTTTCTTCTTCAGTGCATAAAAGGAAGAGGCAGTGATGACAAGGGGAGTTTTTTCCAGCATGTTTTGCACATTTATAAAGATTCCCAAGACATTCTGCTCCCTAAGATGGAGAACCGAATCATAACCCCTATCAAGATGGTAGCAGGGCCCATAGTATCCAAAGACATTCCTGTTACTTTTGTAGCTGAGGCAAAAAGTCACACAAGTGCCCCTCTCCCTTTTTGAGAGAAAAAAATACATGAAGGAATCAATAATTTCTATCTTTTCTCTTCTACTTTCTATTGTATTTTCTATTTCTATTTTTTTTCTGCACACATATACACATACTGCTCCCATCTCACTTTGCCTAGTAGTAAGATCAGCCCAAATTCAATATTACTGATTCTCATTGTCAAATGTTGGATGAGGTGCCTTTATGTGGCAAATTTTGTTATTTTTCACTTGACCAGAACTTATAAAAAAATGAGAAAATCATAGCAAAGAAAAGGAAGCAGCATGGAGGCAAGTATAAATAATTAGCCATAATATAAACTATTACAGATAATCCCAGGTAACAAAGGGTGTTGTTCCATGGGAAATACCCATCTGAATGAGTCTGTCATCATTAACTAGACAGCATTCTTTAGGGAGCTTTAAAGACAGGATTGAATGTCTTTAAGGGCAGAATGGGTAATCAATTTATTTCGGATTGTTTTTGATAATAATTTATCTAAGTTCAGAAAATTCAAAGATTGGAGAACATGGAATCAACAGATTTTTCCATCTCTGGACAAAATGAGATGTCAAAGCATATATGTGGAACCATAGCAAAAAACATTCATTCATTCATTCATTCATTCATTCATTTATTTATTTTAAATTTGATGAGAGAATCCACACAACTTTTCTCTTTCAATGCAGGGGTACACTTAAGACAGCAGCAAGGCTGAGCTCCTTGGTAACAAAAGAACCAGACTGTTGAATGGATTTTATAGTGATTTTAATAACAGAGTGCTCTTCAGATTGCTTTTTTGATCTTCCAAACTTCAAAGAGCCTTCTTGATGTTCATTTTTAAATAAAAAAAATGCTAAAGTAGTTTTTTTAATTGCTCATGAAATGCTTTCTAAATGCTTTTAAACTGACTTTTTGATTGCATGAATAAATCCCTGCTTCAAAATAAACTGTTACACTTGCAAAATATGTTGGGGAAAAAATACTGTCAGCAGGCCAAGAGATTGTTATGCTAGCTTGCAAGGGTAGGGAGGAAACATCAAGAAGCATGGTTAGGGATATTGGACACAGAGCTGTCAGCCCTAAACAGGCTGCATTGTGCTTTAATCTCCAGTCAAGGAATGCATGGATATGCAATTTTATCATGTGTTCATGGGTCTACAAAAGGAGGAGAGGGGTGCAATCAAACATTTACAAAGTTGTGGTTGCAAGAAGGCCCTTCACGTACTGCGTGAGCCAAGCATTCTTCCGATGCAATCTCCAGTTTCTTTCTTTGTTCAGTTTTATAACCATGAATTGAAATAAGGTTATCAAAGAAGTTTGGGCTATACCCTTGCAATTTCAGGACTGAGGGTGAGGCTCATTTTGCTCCAATTGGTTTGTGAGCCTTGCTGGAGGAAGAGCTAATTTTCATTCTCTATACTCACCCCAGTTGTCCAAGCATCCCCTGAACAATTCTGATTGCATTCTTCTTTAAAAATGCTCTGTAAATAGCCCTTGTATGTGTGTGTACAAGTTTGACTCCAGGTGCACAGTCCTGAAATCTTAATATGCAACTCCCCCCCTCCCAGTAATACAAAAGGGGTTGACAGGTCTGAAAGGGGCTTATGTGAAAAGATAATTAAGTGCTTTAGAGAGTGTCAAGAGTCAATAGCTCAGCACTGTCAGCACTCTCTAGTGTTACAGGCTATAATTAGATGGCATGGAGGTGTAAGGGATGTTTGGCAGTTTATTTCAGCATGATCTCCACAGGGAAAAAAAACAAAGAGCTGTCTCCAAGCAAGACATCAGGAAAGAGGGACCATAAGATTAAAACACACACTCTCCTCCCCCCACAGCTTACACAAGTAGTTATTTTTGTCAAGAAGCCACTATTGTCAATGTCTTTCCATTCCTGTGCTTCAAATGTGAATTAGATGCTGGGTGGTGTTGGAATAACCTTCTTATTCTAATTTCCAGTCCTTGGCAACTCCTGTTGCTTCTCTTTTTATCATCAGAGTAGCCTTTAATTGAGAAGACAGGAGAAAATGAGTCATATGGTTCTTCAGCAGTGCCAACAGGGTTTCTTCTGAGTCAAATGATAACCCACAGTACCAGCTAACCACTACAACGACTGCTGGGAAGGAGATGGCAGGGTGGGAAACCAGAATGAAAATGCCAGGTAGCAATCGCAAAGCCTTATTGTGATTTTTTCATTGCCCAGCACGTGCCAGCTTCTGTCTGGTTTAAAGATGGCTTTGAAGATAGCTATTGAGTTCATTCAGGCCTGCACAGAAATGCACTGGGATTGGGGCCAGTTTGCTTGTCACAGGCGTACATTCATTGTGAACTGAGGATCAAGTGATATTTAAAAATAAGAACTTGGATGGCCAAGGATAGATTCTAAATACACTTACTAGTTAAGCCCCATTGAAAACAGTGGGGTGTACTTCTCAATAAACTTTCATAGAATTGTGCTGTGAAAACTGGGATTGTTTATCTCATAGCAGCAGTTCTATTGACACTAGTAAAATAGAGATAAAGTGAGAAATAAATTATGATATGTGGTATGTGTATAAGCAATGCAAGAATGATGTAGACCTGACAAAAGTCTTCGACTTGCTTTTTATCCACCCCCATTTGTTACCATGCCATACACTCCCACTCCATCATGTAATTGGCAAAGAGGACTGGCTATGTCATGAGCTCAAGGGATCAGTCAGGAAGCTCTGATACTGATAAGCTTGCAATAATTCTGTCAGTGACTCAACCTTCCAATATAATAGCTCACAAAGTGTCTCAGTAGAGCAACCAATGGTCATCAACCTGTTTCCTCTTCCCTCCAAAACTCTCCTTTGTTTCCTCCTCTGCCCAGACATCAAGAAGCTATCACAATTTCCATCAATGCTTTGTTACTTAATGCTAAGGCTATTAGCCTTATGCTAAGGCTATTAGCCTGTTATCTATTAGCCCATTGTTTACTCTGCCAGAGAGCCATTAACACCTTCTCCCTCAGGGAAGAAACTGGGTGTTTAAATCCTGACTCTGAGCTAGAAAATTCATAGTTCTGTGGACGTAGTACACTGGACATAGGCTGTCACTCTGCTTCTCAGATTCTTGTTCTTGTGCTACTCTTGGACTCTTAGTCTGAGTCACATCACTTTGTCTCTTCTCTTCAGAATAGGCAAATATCACCTACTTTATCCTAACTCACTATCCAATTTTCCTTCCTTTCCTTCAGTGAGCCTTGTATGGCTGTGAGACTGCTTGAATCTTGCACGTGTTTGTAATTTTCCCCAGTAAAGCATTATTTTAATCCCTAACTGGTGTCTCTGCATTAGTATTGCATTAGTATTAGTATTTCAAAGGTGAAAAGATCCCAGAAGTTACCCCCCCTCTCACATACCCCCCTTTTGAGTTAATTATTCCCCATGTTTCCACAGAGGCATTGGCACTGTGGGTGAACCCCTGAGTCACCTACCTTTTGAAGTAATACTTTGTGTGAATATTGTCTGAAACAGTTGCATTATCAGGAATTGCTATTATCAAGCATACAATTTTTTCTCTTTGCATCCTTGTGCGACCTCTGTGGTAATTAATTGGACATGGATGTTTGGGAAATGGTGCTTATATGAGGTCTCAGACAGCATGGCAGGGAGGCATGAGAATTATAGTCCATGCCTAGTAGCCATGCTGGCTGGAGGAGTTGGAGGAGTTGTAGGAAACAACTCTTCCAAGCTTTGGTTCAACTCCCTGGTAAGTTATCTAAGTCAGTTTCTCAGCTGTACAGCAAAAATAATAAGTGATCAATCAAAATGAACACAAGAGATACATGAAGCTATTTGTTCCCATTTGTATCAGTGGGTCTTACTCTGAGCCAACTATATATATATATATATATATATATATATAGGATTGCAGACTTACATAGGAAGACAGGAATGACAAAATTTTGCCTCTTTAGATGTTGGGCAGCAAGTGCCATCATTTCCCACCTTTGGCTGTACTGCCTAGTGCTGATGGTAATTCTAGTCTAACAACATCTGAAGAGTCACATGTTTCCCTGTGCTACAGTCTTGAGCACACTTATCTACTACATTCAAGAGAAACAGCTTCTGTATAAAACATGCATAAATTTAAAGCAAGATATATATCTTTGTTGTAATACTAATGTAAAGAAAACAATACTAAGGTTTGCAGACTACTCTTTACTGATCATCCACAACTGATTCCCTTTTCGCACCTTACCTTTTCCCAGCACTGGGCTGCTGGGCTCGCGCAGGAAGCCTTCGTAGGAACGGTCTCACATCCCTCCTGCTTCGGCTCCTCAGCTGCTTTCTGGTCGCGCGAGCGCCCCGCCTCTTCCGTACGCAGTGCAGCCTGGGACCTCCCAGGCTGCACTGAGGAGAAGATGTGCAACCGACCTGGCTCCTGAGGCTCCGCATACAAGGTAAGTGCGTGCGGGGCCCCAGAACGATGCGTGGCCGCGCAGCATTTTTGGCCTTGAGCCGAAAATGAAAAAATGCATGCGTGGTTCGCGTCAGGCTCTTGAGCGTTACACAAATGTAAGTGCGTTGTGTGGACCGCTCCTCACATTTATGTGACGCTCAAGGGGCCCTTTCACTTCAGAAAGGCCATGCAAAATGCTGAGCTTTTGGATTCAACATTTCTAGCTTCCCTGGCTAATCTGCCTTTCTGCCCCCATTCTGTTTCCTAGTAAAATAAAACTACAGATAAAATTCCAAGCAGCTCAGAATCTCTACTGTACAAATCAAACTCTCTAGATGACTATTTTTCACTTTCCAAAATTGGAGCATCTGCACTGAGTACAAGAGAATTATTCCCCACCAGTAATACATATTATTGAAAACCTCGCTCTATGCAGCCCATTTTCTACATCCTCTGATTTATTTTAATTAGAGGTTAGCAGCAGACGAGTTCATATGATTACAGTTATAATTATTACTCTAGCAGTCGTCCACATTTCCATTAATGTTTCACTTGATAGTTGGCAATAAGCAGAAATAAAATATTAGGACTTTTGAAATAGGAGATTACCAATTAGCACAATTCTCCAAAGGCACAGAATAATTTATTAATTATGATAATCATCATTATTCGCAAAGCAAAGTTTCACTGGGATACCTGTGTGTTTCCTTCCTGCCTCACCAGCAGGCCTCTCTGTTCTGTAATTGCAGAGAAATGTGGGTATGAGAGACGCAGCTGACTGGAAGGGAGGGTTGCAGGAAGGGAATGGACAGGAAGCCTGCTTTCTTGGGAGACTAGAGGGATGTCGCTATGAATTTTCCTGGGTCTTTGTGGCATTAAAACAAGAGTTCCGTATGAAATGCATTGACTTATCTATATTCCTGCAGCAAACAATAGATCATTTTCCCCATCTTTTATTCTTGAAAGTTGGGTGACAGTTCACCTCCAGACTCTCAGTGCACACTGATTATTTTTATAGCTATCTTTCTGCCTTCATGCCTCAGTTTGTTAACAAGACATACTGATCACCCCATTGGATGCCTTACACCAGAGATTAGGGAGGAAAAGTAAGCCCGTTTCTGCACTACACTGTTATAGTGCTATTATTCCACTTTCAACATCCTATGGAATCCTGGGGTTTGCAGTTTAGAGAGGGGCATTTAGAATTCTCAGCCAGAGAGCTCTTTGGCCTGAATAAACTACAGACCTCAGAATTTCACAGGATGTTGAAAGTAGAATAATAGCACTATAATGCTGCAGTGTGGAAATGGCCTAATATCCTGGAGACGCTTGAATTCTTAGTCACTTTCAGTACCACCAGCCCTGGTTTCCTTCTAAAGGATTGCTGAGGTAAAGAAATGAGGAAACTGCCTGTGTATGTTCTATCATGAGGTTATACCCAAGAAGATGGTTCTAGAACACATTGGCTCTGTTCTTTAACTCTTGTTGTATGGCTGTCCTAAAGTTTTCAAATAATACTGTTGACCGTAGATAAGAAATTGCTGCGTGAGGATGTGAGCAGATTCAAACCCATTCCTATTTCTTCCTTTCATTTGACAAAATGGGTTCCAGTCCTGAATTGGTACCTGGAAGCAGTGATGTATCTAGATGAGGGTAAACAAACAAAATGTAAAAGGAAAAGAAATATACAAGAAATGGGCTGCCCTGTTATTGGTGGGACTTCACCTTTTCCTAAAATCTGCCTCTTGGGATTCTGTTAGATCCATATTGCTCTAGATGTTCAGATGGCATTGGTGAACCTTTTTTTTAAAATAACATTGACTTGTCCAGCATGTGCTGCAGTTCCTCAGAATCAATGTAAAAGCCCTGCTAGTTCAGGTCAAAGGTTTTCTTGTCCAGCATCCTGGATTTCAGAACAACCAGATGCCTCTCAGTAACCTACTAGTAGGAGATAAGTGTCACAGATCTTTCCAGCTGTTGTTACTCAGCAATTTAAAGCCACTTAGGTTGGTGGTCACCTCACATCTTGTGATAGGGAACAACGAATATGCTACAGCTGGATATTAATGACCCCCATAAAGCAACGTTATACTGTGGGGTAAAAATGATTGTATTCAGTTTAAGAATATATGATCACAGGAAGCTGCCTCATATTGTTATATTGATCTATATAGCCCAATACTGTGAACTCTGGCTGGCAGTGGCTCTCCCCAGATACAGGTCTATATGGAAATCCCTGATATTACATGGTGTTTTCCCACCTAAGTACCAAGCCCAGTTTTGCTCATGTTGCAGAATTAGATGAAACTGGATGTACACAGAAAATAGTACGTGTGAATGATGGTTTTCATGGCACAGTGCTATAGTTGCATATCCTTGGTAGCCTCATATTTGCTTAGCTCTGCCTGAGGCTGATGGGGTATTGCTATCAAGTGTTCTGTAAAAACATTGAACAAATGTGGTGGTGGTGAGCTCTCATATTGTTCCTTGCCCAAAACTATATATTTCATCTTTTCTACAATATAGCAATGTTCATTACACCTTGCACCTGATACTTTGTTTCACAGAGTTCAGACTGCTTCCGCATACACTGATGTAATGGCTATATTCCTGAGCTCCATCCTCCACTATCTGTCCACTCAGCTGACATGGAAAGAAATTCTGGGAATATATTAATGCATACATGGAGAGCTGCTCCACAAAAACAAATAAAGCTGATTGATCAGAGTCCCCCTCACATTGAGGAATTCTGTGTGTGTTAGAGATGGAAATAATATTTGAAAATATTTACAAATGGTTAAAAAAATGGTTTTTCAAGTATTGAGAAATCTAGATGAGAAGAATTATGAACTTATGAGAACCTTTGCAATTCAACATTTGTTCCGAGCAAAATTTGCATATGGTTATTTTGCACAGAAAACAGCATTTTCTGTATAAAAAACAGCATCTTCTAAACATAAAATTATATTTATACATAGAAATATTACTGCGTCCACAGAAAATGTTGTTTCCTGCACAAAACACGTACTTATTCTGCGCAAGTACCCATGTAGTTCAATACTTCAATAAAAGTATAATTAAAAAAACCCAGTTGATAAAGGTTAAAACATTCAACATTAAAGATGTTTAAATCAATTAAAGGACAACATGCAAACATTTAAAACAGAATGTCTTAACTTGCTGATGGAAGGATAGCAAGGATGAGGCCATTTCAGCTTCCCTAGTGAGGGATTTCCAAAGTTTGGGAGCAATTGCCAAGAAACCCCCTTTCCTAGTCCAATCAAGCCTGGGAAGATTGGTAGGACAGAGAGAAGAGTCTTTCTTGAAGATTTTAAAGCTCTAATGGGTTCATAAATGGAGGTACAGTGTTTCAAATAGCCTGGCCCCAAGCTGTTGCTTCCTTTGAGAGGAAACTGAGTGAAGAAGTACATCCCTAGTGTGTGTGTATTAGCAAACATGTAAAACCCCTAGCTCAGTGGTTCTCAACCTATGGGTCCCCAGATGTTTTTGGACTTCAGCTCCCAGAAGCCCTGAGCATTGACCATAGTGGTTGGGGCTTCTGGGAGCTGAAGTCCACAAACATCTGGGGACCCACAGGTTGAGAACCACTCCCCTAGCTGAATGTGGAGAAACAGATGGAGGCCTGGCCCTCAGCTACATCAGCTGTGTGAACAGAGCTAGTTTGTGCAACCCTGAAAATCTTCTTATGTGTTCTTTCTTTCAATGTATGGAAAGAAGAGTTATCTCTACCCACCAGCCACAAAAGTATGTACGTAGACTTCTGTTTTGCTTTTGTTTTCCTTGAACCAGCTTTTATCACACAGGGAAAAATGGTCATGTTAATCCCCTCTAAAGGGTTAGGCAAAGATCATTCTTCTGGTTTGGTTGCTGCTATAAATGTTTTGGCTACAGTTATATGTGGCTTCAGCTTCTCACACAGGTCATACTGATCACAAGGCTGGGGTGTGTCATGGTCTCATGACTCAGCTGATCCTCAAGGGAAACTGAAAAGAACATATTTTAAGAATCACTATGGTAACGTTGGAATTGGGCCCAGTCCTCCCAAGTGGGAAGAGTTCCCCTAGGTCAAGGTGTTTTGTTCAAATGAGTGATTTGTGTTATTTATTTACTGAATGCTATCAGGAGAAGCCAATCTACAAGATTAGCACAGTTTTGCCAATGAGTAAGAAAATATGCTGGTAACGGTCCTCCTGCTCATCACTGTATGCTACAGGGAAGGTTGAGGGTGAGTCTGGCAAACACTAGTCATCCAAAGTAAACTGTGATTTCTTCAAGAAAAGGTTGATCATAATTTTACAATTGTTTTAATCCAGAACTGTTGTGACCCACAAGGCTATGCATAGTCTACCAGGGTAATGAAGAGGTAATGAACAACCTTCAGAATACAAGCAAAACCAGAGGTCCAGTCCAAGTTCACGTGTACAGTGCTGTTATTCCACTTTAACTGCCATGGTTCCATCCTATTGCAGTTTGGTGAAGCACTGGAACTCTCTGGCTGAGAATTCATAATGTCCCTTCCTAAACTGTATATCCCAGAATTCCATAGTATGGAAACATGGCAGTTCACAGCACTATCACTGTTTAGAGAGAATGGGCCCTTGTGCATTTTAATTCTGCTCTCTTGAGCTTTTGCTGGCAGATCAATGGATCTACTAACTTACAAGCAAAGAAGATTTTGTTCTCCCTTCAGACATGACAGTTCTAGAGTGGCCTTCTAGAGTTGCAGCTGGAATTCATCCCATATCTGTGCATATCATTGATGAAGAGTTTATACCCATGAGCTTTGTATCCTAGAGTTTCCAAGCTATACATTATAGGAGCTCAGTAAATCAATGTTGACTATTTTGCAAAAACTTTCTATCAAGGCCTAGATGTCATTGCACTTTAACCATCGTGTTTCCTCTGCTGAAGATTTGTCAATCATTCCAGAGTTTCTAAAAACAAAAGTACACTTTTAAACAGGGCTGGAGAACACCTGTCAATAGGCATGTTTGAGCCACCACACTGGTCCATCCAGCCCACAAGACCTTGGAACAATGTCTCTGCCCAATTCTCTCTCCCCAAGGAGAGAACAGGGTGTGAAAATATTTACTTCTCTAGTCAGTCTCAAGGGTACAGTTCAAAGCCACTGCTCCTCCCAAACCTTCCCAAAGTTCCTTTGCTTTGATTTTCTGTTGTTTTCTAGTTTTCACCAGGAACATGATGGAGGAGCACAGCTGACAACACAATAAGGCTTCAATATGTTTGCAGGGTCAACTTTTCTCTTCCTTAGATTTCTCCAGGGAGAAAAGAAGCTGCATGAGTTTGAGAGTGTACCTATACTAGTCATAACTATTTGATACCATTCTGCCCTGGGATCTGCAACTTGACAATGTATTTGGACTTCTTTACTCAAGAGCTCTAGTGCTGTAGTTCAGAGGAGTTCTGTAGAACAGAATTCCAAGTAACTCAACAAACAAGTATCTAGTTTCTGTAGGATGGAGCAATGACAGCTAAAGTGTTTATCAAGCTGCTTATTCACTATTTACTGTGCACTTAGATATACTGTAGGACTCAGTGATCTTTTCCAAACACTGATCAAATCTGATTTGCTTTCCTTTTACTTTTCCTGAATGGAAAAGATGAGAGAGGAACAAAGTCAGCTGCACACTTTGAGTTACTAGTTGAGAACTGAGTTTGTGACTCAGCTGTTTCCTTGGAACTCTGTGTCTGCTACTCTCTCGTGAAGAAAACAAAGGAGATGTGAAGTTGACCTGGGCTAAGCCATTGACTAGAGGAGCTCCAGTCTAGTACCTCAGTCAGGAATCCAATGAGGTCACTTGACCTACAGAATGGGCCTAGAAGGAATCTTTTGGGGCCTTCCAAGTTTTCTCCTCCACATCTTCTGTTGCGGAACTCAGTGTAGTTCTAAGCCTCCTCAAAAGTCCTTTTGGTGCTGAAAACTGCCACATGTTAATGCTATACAATAAGCTTTATTGGTGGTAAACATTACAGCACAGTAGCATTCTAGCCTTTTCACCAATGGGGACCTATACCATCTCACAGCCAACAGAAGATGGACTCCCAAAAGTTGTATAGTGTAGAAACAAGGAGAAAATTAAACTGTGCAAGTGTGACTCACCTCCCTCCGTCCACTTAACTATGAGAACTGTGCAAGTATGTTAGTGGCAGAGGAAAATTTAACTTCCTTGGTCTGTTCTTGGTCTGCCTTTATACCTTTTCCCAGCCTTAAACTGTGAATCAAATGCAAAAAGTATCAAACAAAGTCACTAGTACAAGTTGACTGTTCTCTACACTGGACAGCTGTTAACATTGGCTGTGATGCTAAGAAGGATTCCAAAATGCATCTGCCTGATGATATAGGCCCAACACAATGCACTCCATAGCTTTCATTTCTTATGCAGGTTTTTCATCATATGCAAGTTGTACTTTATACAATATTATAAGGTTTTTTTAAAAAAAGAAAGAGTTGGGATCTTTTCACACTACATAGTTATAGTGCTCTGATTCAGTTTTAATTGCCATGGCTGCATTCCATGGAATCCTAGGGTCTGTACTTGGTGAAGCATTAGAACTCTCTGACTGATAATTCTAAATATCCTGCCATACACTACAAATCCCAAGTTGCCACAGAGTGGAACCACGACAATTAAAATATAATCATAGTGCTATAATTTTGTAGTGTGAAAGGGTCATAGAAATTGATTCTGTGTATGTGTGTAAGGTTCACTAAGAAGGATCTCTGTTCATTTATCTTTACAGGAAGCCTTGACCTTTTGATATCCTATTATCTGACAACTCACTCTTTGACACTTCCGAATTAAGGATAAGTTTCATTAATTTGACAGGAGTTCTGCTCTCACCTGGAACCGCTTGCATATGTGTGCTGCTTGCCAATCCAGCCACGAGAGGGAAAATGATGCCAAGTTAGCAAAGAGACTTTGCAAACAGCACAGACGTACTCAGTCCTAAGTGAACCTCCATAAGTTCTTCGTGCTCCCTAGAGTAGAGTAAATAGGTTCTGCCTTTCAATGAATTCTGTTTTCTGACAATGATCCAATCTCTAACATGATGTCAGATAAGTGGGGAAAGCCTGCACGGGGAAGGTTAGAGAATGAGGAGAACCAAGGCAAACACTACTGTCAGTGTGAGAAAAACACAGTGATTGTGTACATGAATGTTGGTCAAATTTGTATTTTTAAGGCCACTTCCGCACTAGACTGTTAAAGTGCTATTATTCCACTTTCAACATACTGTGGAATCCTAGGTCTTGCAGTTTAGGAAGGGGCATTTAGAATTCTCAGCCAGAGAACTCTTTGGCCTCAGTAAACTACAAACCCCAAAATTCCACAGGATGTTGAAAGTGGAATAATAGCACTATAACAGTCTAGTGCGGAAGTGGCGTAAGACTGCTAACATTTTCCCTCAATTTCTCACCTGCAATCTCTCGCATTTTCTAACAAAGCTTGATGAAATGTAGGGTTTTTTGTGCTGTTTGAAAAGCTAAAAATTCCAAACAGCAGAACCTATAGATTTGTTTTCCCTTCCTTCAACTTCCACCCTTCGCCCCCCATATGAAAACATCTCTGCTGATGATCTCCTGAGGGGATTGCTTAGAAGAAATAATAATTTGTACTCAACACAGAAATATTATTTTTTAAAAATCCCTGCTCACCTCACGTTCAAGCAGTGCTAGATAGACTACAAAGAGAATGTGGGTCTCAGGGGTTAATATATATATATATATATATTTTTGTCTAAACAAAAGAACAAGATGTTTAAAATGTTAAACCTTAATGACTTCTTTTAGCATAATACAGCTTCCTGGCATTTGAAGTAATTTGTAATTTTTTTGAGGGGGTCCATTAAAGTGGGAGGAGGAACTCTGACAGTCATAGAAAAAAAATAAAGAGCAGAATTTTAAATTGCACCTTTTGACATCAATAAATAATGAGAGCAGAAATGGCATTTTTTTACATATGTGAATGGAATACAATAAGCAAATCTGACTCATCTGCCAGTTTGATTGCTTTGTTTGGTATTCTAGCATACTGTAGAAGGTGGAGTAGAGAGCGAAGAAGAGGTTAGAAAGGTGGGTTCATGTAAATTTGATTTTCTAAGAGGAGCAAAAAGAGTTGGGTTATGGAGACATTATAAACTCAAAGCCCTCTATGCTTCCTCTATTCAAAATGCAGTTTAGCTTTGCAGTTTACAAGTAACTGGGGCTTTGTTCGGTCTTAGTCCAACTGTACGTGGATGGGCTCTCGCAAAATCTCCTCAGTGTAGCAGAACCAGAACCTGAGCCAAAGTGAAAGAAAAAAAGAAAGAGAATGAGAAAAAGAGCAAGCTGTATGCCACTGGCATGTTCTGTCAACATGCTAAGGCTGATTTAAGTCTTATTATTCGTGGGCTATATGTTGTTACGCTGCTTTCAGTATAGCTCTCTGTGCCCGTTAAGAATAGCAAAGTATATTGTGTCATCCAGTTACTTGATTAGAAACATAGACATTTACCAGCTGCTGAAGATTTCTCTGTTTCAGTCTTTCCATCCCTGCCACTGACAAAATCTGCTCTGCAGGAAAAGAGGGAGGTATGTCTCCAAGTGCTCAGTGAATGGCTGTATTTATTTTTTATTTGAAAAAAGTCTAATTCCTTTCAGCCTGTGTGTATATTTCAATGACCATCTTCTTTTAAGCAGTATACAAAAATCAAAATGTATTATGTATATGTAGGTATTATTATATAATTGTATGTTTTGATTTTTCTTTTTTTCTTTTGATGTTTAATTTTACATTTGTGTTTGTTTTTATGTTTTTATGCAGCCCCTGAAGAAAACCATTGAAATATATACATGGGACGAAACACATTCGGCTTTTTGCAAAAAAAAAAAAAGTAAAAACAGCCATCCACTAAGCACTTGGAGATATAGCACCCTCTTTTTCTGTGGATTCCATTGGGTGCTTTTCAGTATTTACGTCTTCTTAAAATTCTCCCTGAACCCAACAAAAATTCTTTGACATTGTAAACTGAAACGCTAATGTGTACATATCAGGAAAACAGAGTGATTTAACCTGTTTTGTGTAACTTTTTCTGGACTGTTAGCATTTGATTTATGATTTATTAGGGATGGGCCAACCGAATCCTTGAATCCTTGCCAAGAATTCAAGATTCATGAATCCGAATCCCTTTGCTAAAATAGGCAATCCTGAATCTTTCGAATTCACTAAACAAATAGTTTCTTGGAGACCAAGACGCCTGAAAACCTGGGAGACTGGAATGCACAAGGGGAGATGGCAAGTAGCTGAGTTTTTCCCTTGGAGTAATAATGGCCTTTGCTAACAATTTCAGAAATTACATCTGGGGTTGTATTCTAATATTTAGATTAAACATTCAATATTTAAGTTCAGCACTATTTTCTGTGCTGAAAATCAATGACATGTATCAATGCTGGGGTCAGTGGGCCTGATGCCTATCAGAAGTAGTAGGGAAGAGGCAAGGTCACACAATCTCATCCAGTTGTTGCCACACGTAGGCCAGTGTATCTCCTTCCATAAGACCAGTGCCTGGTTGTAAAACCATAGCTAGAATAGGATGAGAAGTGAAATGTCTGTCATAGTTTCTCATGAGCCACATGACAAACCACATATAGCAGAAAAGAAAAATTGCTTTTAAAAATTGGTGCCTCTGGGGCCTGCCAAAGGCCTGATTGGAGAAACGTACAGTCTTAAGATTCCTTTGCATAGCTCCCTTGCAAACCTCTTTCATATACAATTCTGGGGTTTGTAGTTTTACAAGGTGTCACAGCCTTCTCTGCCAAAGTGTGCCGGTGCATCATCAAACTGCAAACCCCAGGATGCCATAAGGAGCTATGCAAAGAAAATCCAGTTTTGACCTGGATTATCTCTGTACTATAGTATGTGGCTCTGTTTACACAGGCAGGAAAATGTGGGATTAATCCACATTTTCCTGCCTGTGTAGAAAGGGCCTGCATGTCATTTTCAATCTGGGGAGATCCAGAGGCAAAACTATGACAATTGTCCTGGCTAGATTTCTTCAGAGGCAGGTTTGCCTTTGCCTAGGCTTTTGCTAAGGCTGAGAGAGTGTGTCTTTCCCACCCTTTTTAAAAAAGGATTCAAAAGATTCAAGATTCATGAGATTCATGGATTCCCAGAACCTTCCAGGGATTCGGAAAATTCTATATTTGTCCTATCCCTATGATTTATAATACAATCCTATACATTTGAAGGTGGTTAAAAGCACTGGATGCCAGCTGATCCTAGAAGCTAAGCAGGGGCAGCTGTGATTATTATCAGTTAGTAATGCTTAGCATTTGGATAGGAGACTGACTACAAATACCAGATGCTGTAGACTATATTTCAAAGGAAAGAACTGGCAAAAACTGCTTCTGAGTATTCCTTGCCTAAGAAAACCCTATAAAATTCATGGAGTCACTATCAGTTGATAGGTGAATTGAAGACACATGCACACATACACATGCTAATTTGAAGGCACATACACATACATTTGAAAGGCCAAAGAAAGAACTTCAAACAACAATAGCTCTAAGGAAGATGAACTCTCTGCTTCTGAAGTAATGTCCCACAGCCTGGAAGTTCCTGGTGTGAAGACCCTGCTTCGAGGCGCAACAGTTCATATTTCATATGGATTAAACACACAAATCAGGGCTCAGTTGGAAGGTTGGCATGGAGCATGGTACAAGGAAACAGTGGGTTCTTAAATATATGGAGTCTGAATACCTCTATGTGTACACCAAATGTAGGCTCATGTTGGCACTATCAGGTCTCATTTAACCATTAAGAATTATCTCTTTCTTGGGATATTGTGAAATAGAAAAATTTGAATAAGTGTGATTCAAAATTATGTGTTGAAGTCGTCTCTGATGGAAAAGAATAGTAGTCTGAAAATGTCACTTTGTGTCAAGCAGTGGTTAGCCAACTGTCCTCCTATTTTCATTAAAAAAAACCCCTTCTTTTATACTCACATACTGACTCTGGGTTAAATCTAACTTAGTTTAACTTTTGTTCCACTGACATCAGTGTGACATATTAGACATGATCTAAGTTCCATTGATTTTAGTGAACCATGTGGAACTGGGCTTCATCTGGATGCAACCCACTGTGTATTTGAACTTCTGTTTTAGCTAATATCTAACTATCTCGAAGGGCTTTGATCCTGACTTCCTCCACCAGTTTTGTCTCCTTTTGAAATTAAATATGACTTGTGGACTCTTTGAACTTCATTCCCCCCATATAACACTAACCACTGAATTTGATAGAGTTGTGATAATTTCCAGAGGGTTCAACAAGCTTTCAGACTTTGGTCACAGTTAGGATTTAAAAGAGTCACATTCTGTTTTGCTGACTTGATAATATAATTATTCCAGGACATACAGGGTTTCTTTTTCTTATGATCAGAATTCACATTAATCCAGTCAATGCAAAAGTAGTTGGTCATTCATTATTGTACATCCACTTATGTACAATGATAAGTGTTGTTGTTTTGTGCCTTCAAGTTGCTTCCAACTTATGGTGACCGTAAGGTGAACTTATCATAGGATTTTCTGGCAAGATTTGTTCATAAGAGTTTGCCACTGCCTTTCTCTGAGGCTGAGAATGTGTAACATGCCCAAAGTCACCCAGTGGGTTTACATGGCTGAGTGAAGATCTGAGCCCTGGCCGCCCAGAGTCTTAGTCCAGCTCTCAAACCACAATGCTATGCTGGGCTTTCTGAAATGTTGTAAGTATCTGTAAATAATAACAATCTGGCAATTGGCTGGCACAGATATCATGATATTACACAAAGGCAGCCGTAAATAATAGCTATAGGTAGATAAGCAGAAGAGGTGAATGCTGTTGTTGTATGCGTTCAGATTGTTTCTGACTTATGGCAACCCTAAAGTGAACCTATCATAGGATTTTCTTGGCAAGATTTATTAAGAAGAGGTTTGCTGTTGCTTTTCTCTGAGGCTGAGAGAGTATGGCTCTCCCAAGGCCACCCAATGGATTTCCTTGTGCAAGCAGGGATTCAAACCCTGGTGTCCCAGAGACATGGGCAACTCATAACGCTCAGACCATTACAGCACACTGAGTCTCAATAAGTTAAATGTATTTTCCTATTTTGGGCCTGCTATCAGAACACTCTTTCTTCATAAGGGGGATATGTACCACGAGGTTGCTGAACACTGCAGTATTTGGTGCAGTAGGCCCCAGGTTTTTTTTTTAAATGATGTTTCTGTTGTCCCAGCCCATTTTCCAACAATTCCAGCATGAAGTGTAACCTTTTGTTTCTACTGTTAAGTAAGTTTCTTTCAAATTATTAGACATATTGCAGCAAAAAGTCTTCTTTCCTTCTCCTTTCTCTCCTCTCCCTTTTAAAAAAAATAGTCATGGTACATCAGTGAAATGGCACCTTTGAACAACACTGTAAGAGGAAGAAAGATAAAAATCAGGGAGGACAAAATTTGCATTTCACAGGATCACCTCAGCAAATCATACCTTGGCTAAAACAAAACAAAACAAAGCACACCTTTGGAGGATCCTAGTGGAGATCCAAAAAACATCTCCCGAAATAATGGAATGAGTGAATGTGGAGGTAAGAACCTCGCATAAACTAAAGAGTTATATTGTGAGAGAGCTCATGCTTCTTTAACTTTGGAAGGGCCCACAGTTGAGTATATATCATACTATTTTACTTTTAAAAGCTAAAATTTGTTTGAGCTTTAAATTGTTGTAGACCCATTGGTACACAGTAGTATGACATCTCCAGAAACTGGTGAGTGTTACATTGTGATATGTTATCTATCTGTCAATTAAATATGATTAGGTGTTTGTTAAAAGCAAACTGACTTAAATTCAATCCCAGAAGCTCCAGTGCTTGAAGAGGTTGTCTCTTTTCAAAACTACACTGTGCCTATCTAATAAATAGCCAGTTAAATGGCAGACCTTCTGGTTCCAGTCTAATACTTTGAATGAAGGAACTGGAGAGTGACTGGCAAGTTGGAATGGAAAGAATATTCGCCATTATTTGTTTTTGCTCCCCCACAAAGTCTTTCCTAACCCTTAGGAAAACCATTCCCAAAGAATAATGCAGTAGCAAGAATTTTTTTGCAGTTTTTTTGCCCTTTATTTCCATATCTTGTAGTGCTTGGGAAATTATTCTATTCATAAATACACATTTTTGTGTAAGAGAAAATTGAGAGGATTTATGCAAAAAATTACTGTTTCCAGGCAGCCACATGGGAGCATACACATGTGTGTGCAAGACTGCTGTTTAAAACACAGAGAATCTGCAATCATGCACAACAAAAACTTTACGCAAAAAATCTTGTACAAATCCCATGATTCTTGCACAAAAACAGGCTCATGGTTTTGTTGTGCAAGATTGCTGTTTATTGTGTACAAAACTGGTATCTTGCACAAAAAAAATGTGCCCGCCAAAAACAGTGTTTTTCCAATGCTGTCTCTCTCTCTCTCACACACACACACACACACACACATACAACTCCTACTTGTATTTCTGCAAAGGATAATTTCCAGTGACACTTTGGGATTTGTAAATACCAAGTGAAAACTGCATAGTAATATTTGTTTTCTCTGCAGTGGCAAGAAATATCTGAAAATTGTTCATCCTCAGTTGTGAGAAATAGTTGGAATAGCTCAATATTAATAGTGCTAAAGGTTATTTGCCTATTATATTGTGCTGTTGTGTGACTTTAAGTCATTTCCAATTTATGACAACTCTGTGGTGAACCTATCATTGGTTTTCCTGGGGCTGAGAATGTGTGATGCATCCAAAGTCACCCAGTGGATTTCCATGGCCAAGCAGGCAATTCAGCTCTAGTCTCCATGGTCTTAGTCCAATGCTCAAGCCACTACAACAGACTTGCTTTCACACCATGCTAGCTCTCTTGTATTTCTCTATACAGATGGAGAAAGAGAAGAGTTTCCATAGCCCCTGAGGTGAAACCTGATATTATCACACCAACATCTGATTCTATGGCCTTTTCCGCAGTACCCTCCCATTGTGGCATGGGGATGGGATGTTGTCACGGTCCTATCCTTTTCCCACCCCCAGGAGGCATGATTGTGAGTTAAATCATTGATGAGTTTTCCCCATCAATGACCTGTGATCATGCCACCATCCCACACTTTCCTGTTCTGCGGAAGCCCCAGAAGAACGATAGCTGTGCTTCCTACCCTGGCTCAGCCTGGGAAGTACCCGGCTGCCCTGCAGAAGGAAGAGGCATAGCCATCGTGTTCCCTTCCACAGGGAGCCAGTCTGTGCGGTGGGGAGTGCTGCCATCATACTCCCTTCCAGACAAAGCCGCTGCCAGGATCATCACTGGATGCCGCACAAGAAGACAAGCTGTGGAAAGGGCCCATGTTTTTGCAGTATTAGTGAGTGAGGCACTGAAGAATGATGCATCCAGCCTTCTTCCACCAGTGAGCCATGGTATGAAGAGCAGAAGTAGGGGTGCTGGGGGGTCCTGTTACAACTTTTCATTGAACTAGCAGGAGAGGGCTGACTGCATCATCCTTCAGTATCTTGATAACCAGTGCAGAACTCTGTCACCTGTATGGTTGCCTAGCATTTAAGGTGGGTTTTAGGGATGTATGCAGTTGTGGCAATAGTTTCAGAATTGTAAGTGTGAATCTGAAACAGTTATGAGGTTGTGTGACATTTTTATAGTCTAACAGAATGCCAGCTTTTTTCCTCTGTTAGCTTGCCTTCTAAAATGTCCATGCATTTTGTTTTCTATTTATCTGAATTGTATTACTTTCATTTTCCACTTGTCTAAATGACATAATTTTAATTTTTTCTTTCTTTTTCTTGTTTGGTTCCTTCCCCGCCATTTATTTCAGTAAGTGGGTCAGGCAGTCTTCTGCTTCCTGTAACTTTGGTGTTTTCTACCCAAATGACACAAAACTTTTAAACATTCTGTTATATTCTTTAAGCAGAGCATGAGATCTGCAAAATTTTAGATAGATTTAAAACTCTCCTCATTTTATATCTGTCAGCTTCCATATATTCTTTTTCCTCGTAACTTTCTATGATCTGTGCAAACCATTCTAAAGATTTTCAGTTTTTCATTGCAGAAATATGAATGATAAATTAATCCAATGAAAGAAAATTTAACAAATATTTGGATCCTCATTATCTTTCTTACTTAAATGGCTCATTTGTTTTGTTTTACATTACTTAAAAAGAAAAAAAAGAGAAAGAATTCACAGTCAATCCTAGAAACTTACTTTTTAAGTTACTTTAACTTACTTTTTAAGTTTCTAGATTAGGAAGTACTGAACAAGCACAGAGCATCTGGAGAGTCTATTAATGTCTGTTCTTAATGTCCTGCCACTAATTAGCAAATCTGTTTGGTGGTAAAAATACAGGGTTGTATCTGATGGTTACTTATCATAACAGAAAGTGCTTCTGCTCACTTAAACTGAGGCAACCAATTTTCACCATTGCTATATTGCCATAGTTCCACCATTTTTCCCAGACTACTTCTGAGCATGAAGGTCCCTTTGGAATCAAATGAGACATGGCATTAGCAGCTGAAATGAGAGGGGGTTGTACACTAGCACTCAGACTATGTCCTTCTGTACAATTTACAAAATTAAATTGCACTTTGAAACAAAGATTGTCTAAGGAAACGTCTTGGTAGCTATCTAAAATTATGATAATACGAAGAAGAGTAATTTTAATTAGAATGGGAAAGATCCCCCAGAATGTAAAACAGGCAGATTACTCTCTGTGCATACTTTTGAGACAGTTCCTTCAAGATAATATAGAATCTGTGTCCTTGCTTCTGTGAGGTGCTATCATGATGGAGTAGACTGTTATGGAATAGTTCTTTGAACTAGACAATGTGGAAAACTTTAGGAAAATAGCCTTAGAGCATCTCTACACTACATAATTATTACCACATTGGTAAAGTACTTAGAATGTTGTGCTAAAGAGTTCTCATCCAGTCTATTAAACTACAGTGCCACGAGAGGTATCTAATAGACAGTTCTAAGTCCCTCATCAACTACAAATGCCAGGATTCCATAGGATGGAGCCACACCAGCTGAATTTTGTCAAACTGCCACAGCTGTGTAGGGTAGATCCATACTTATTTGTCAGTTCACAGTATAGAAAACCCATCATCTCTCTGACAGGGCTCTGACAGAATCAAGGAGCTAATATCTGAAGGATTTTACACATGTAAAGTCCTATGTAAATAGTGATAGTCTGTGTAGAGGAAATCGTTGGCGCACAAATCAAATTTCAAAACATTCAAATTTGATTAATTTTTCCTAACTAAAAAAAGGTAAAAGGTTATACATTTTACATTATGTTAAGTGCATCTTTGAATGAATCCATTATATTTAACAAAACTACACTCAAAAAATAGCTGTAGGTCATAGGTCAGATCTAGGAAACCAGAGGTGAGAAGCCCTTTGTTCTGGACAATTTTCGTGCTGAAATTTCGCTGCTCCACAATCTGCCAAAAAGTAGCAAATGGGACATAGAAAGAGAAGCAACACCTTTAGGGAATATTTTCAACAGAAAAATATAGTAGGGAGCAAATCTGGGAGCCAGCATGGTGTAGTGGTTTGAGTGTTAAACTATGACCCTGGAGACCAGGTTTCGATTCCCTTCTCAGCCACAGAAACCCATGGGGTGGTCCTGCATGCATCACACACTCTGATCCTCAAAACTCCATGATAGGTTCTGTAAGTATGTATTTTCATTTGGTATTTAGGCAGAATACAGATTTGTTATTAGCTACTTCCTAGTTATCAAACCTGTGTGTCAGGAATTTTGGCTGCCCTTTATTGCTGTTTTGAAAACCTGGCAAAACTAGACCAGACCATTGTCAAAATTAATACAATAATATCTGTCTCCTTTCTTTTTTACATTTAAATCATGATGCCGATTATCAACTGGGCAATCAATATAATTGCATTTTCCAGAGCTATCTGGCCTGGTATTGGCCTTCACTGAATTCAGGTTATTTGTTATCGCCCAGAGATAATAAGAAGAGACTGCCAATTAAAATTATAGTAAATTCACAACACAGAGTTCCCCCTCTCCAAGGTTCTGTACAACAAACATCTGAGGGGATTTGAAGTTTTATCATAAATATTCTATCTGTGAGGCAGCCTTCAATCTGGTTAGCTTGTTCCTTAAATATACTAAGAGAGATTCAATGAATATTTGATGATTTCTTAACCAGCACTTGTTCTACAGTAAGTTAAGTGGCTTCAAAAGGTGCAGTTCTTGTGGGTGAGCGTAGATGGGTTTTCAAAGTGGAAGATGAGATGCATGTTCACGTCCTCAGGGGAGCCTGCCCCCTTTGTGCAGAATTGACATGGGGGCAGGAGAACGGCTGCTGAAGAAGATTGTTATGTGTCAAATGGAGTATGATTATGTGACTCACCTTGTTTTCCATTATATATAATTTAAAAGCATACTGTCATGGTATTTTTCATAATTAAAAAAGTTCTCATTATTGTTTATAATTATCGCTTTAAAGCTTGACATTTGAATGTTTCCTTAGAGACTTATTTTTCTTGTTCTTTTCTTTTAAAAGTATGCACTAATTTGATGTTTTTAGGATACTTAGGAATGCAGGGCCTTCTTCATATTACTTCATCCAAATTTTCACAGCTGTCTGTGGTATCTTGCTTAAAACCTGCCATGAATCCAAAAGCCTGTAACCGAACCTCAGCTATCCAACGCACCAGGTTACAAAAATGTGTGTACACACACAACATCTCTGTCTCTCTATCCCCACCCATCTCATCTTACTTCATGCCCAACTAAAGGAAGATTCAGTTGTACTCTGACTGTATTGGGTGTGGAACTTTGGGACTCTGCCAAATTGAATATAATCTGAGGGTTTTTCTTGGGATTGGTTTACCTGTTGTACAGGGAGGGAGCCAGGTTTGGGAATAATGTACAGCTGCCACCTGTACTTCTTAGTCAAGGTAGGGTGCCAGTAGAACCAGCACTAAAGATCTGGTCTGACCAGTAGCCCATATGAAGAGGGAGTGAGAATTTGTTTCAGAATCTCTTATGACTCCACAGTTTTAGGCTCCTTCATGCATTGCATAAATAGCATGGAAATAACCTGCTTCCCAAGATAATACTGGAAGCCTTAGGCTTTATCAAGATGGAGCCCTCGGTCATAGTAGGGCTCCTAGTGTTGCTCCAGTTTCAGAACCTGGAAAAATTAGGGCCTTTCTGCGCTACACTGTTACATAAGTGCTATTATTCCACTTTCAACATCCTGTGGAATCCTGGGGTTTGCAGTTTAGGGAGGGGCCTTTAGAATTCTCAGCCAGAGAGCTCTTTGGCTTCAGTAAACTACAAACCCCAGAATTCCATGGGCTTTTAAATGTGGAATAATGGCACTTTAACAGTATAGTGCAGAAAGGCCCTTACTCCCAGAATCTGTCAGCCAACATGGCCAGTATGTACTTCTTGTGAGGAAAAGCAGCTTTCCAAAGAGATACATTTCAGTAGGGAAAAAAGGCAAAAGAAACCACGTATGTAACCCTTCCCCTTCCTGCCAATTGCAACTCTCTCTCCACAGCTGGCCCTCATAGGGTTCCATATTATCTTTATGAAAATACTTATGTTCTACCATTCCAGTATAAGAAAGCACACTCAAATTGGCTCAGTCACAAGGTTTCAAAACATTAACTTTAAAACTGAAAGAACAGAACAGAAAGAACTAAACGCAGCCACAAAAGAAAATGGGAAACAGCCAGGAGCTAACAGGCAATGGCAATTAAATGAAGCCAAACACTGTTTTATAGTTCCAAGTTTACCCTCACATACATACAAGTGAAAATACATGAGTGCTTTCATGTATCACTGAGATGACCCAGATTAGGCTAACCAATATGAGTTCCCTTCAATGTATATAAACATAAAAACCCCAATCCAACCCTTGGGTGATTCTGAGCCTATTCCTTTGAAGTCTCATATCTTGGAGCAGAGATCAGAAAAAAAAAAGTGTTGCACATCAGACTAAATCCAGCTGTTAATCCCAACTGAATAATATGAACGTGTTGAATCAATGGGAATTTGTTAAGCCAACACTTATGTAAATTCCAATGATACATGGGTCTGCTCTAAGTGAGAAACTAACAATTGGATTTCAGTATTGGATTTAAGTATCATTTCTTGGAATAATGATGGCACAACTACATTTCTTTTGCAAAATGTAACAGGTAATAGCAGCATTTTCACGTGACAAGTAACATATTATTTTTTCTCAATATTCTTGGGGCCCTAAAATGCTTTGGGGTAGTGTTTTGAGGGATTTCCCCCCAAAAGTGTTTGACCATATTTGTATTTTTCTAAGGATAGATTTGACCTTCACCAAACTAAACAAATGAAAGCAATGAGTTATATTATGAAGAGCAAATAGCAAGTCACTAGTTTCAGAGTGAGCAGAGGAAATGTTACCAAGAACACATTACTATGAGTGGGGTTTTTTTAATGTATTGCATAATTAATTCATTTTTTAGATGCAACTTGCCAATCTCTATGCTGGAAAGATTAAACCTAGATTGCAGTGTTTCTGCTTTTGAACATCCTTGCTAAGCAAAAAAGAAGAAAGACGGGGAATGAGGAGGTACATTCTTCAGTCTGTATGTGAAATATATTTACTATTTGCGCTTCAGTGGTGCAAAAAGCAAGTTATGTTGTGTGACAAATGGGAGCTCAAGGGCAGACAAGCAAAGGTCCAATCGCATTTTCACAGTGAGTGATGATTTTTCTTCTCCTTCGATGTGACCACGAGTTAGAATCAAACAAACTGATATTGAGAAAATATTAAAAATAACAAAGACTCCTGCCCAAGCAGTGCTTCTCAAATGAACTCAATGTTGTTGCTGTCATTGTTGGGTGAGAAAGGCATCATCCTACTTAGTATATTGGAGACAGGAAGTCCTATCTTCAGAATACTTCTCTTAGGGAACAATTGGTACAACTCTTTTCAGACATCATCCTGAGTATACAGTAGCTAGAACAGATTATATGAATGATAAAGGCCTTTTCTGCAGCACCCTCCCATCCTGCCATAGGAACAAGAGAAGGCTGGAACCACGATAACACTTCTGCACGATGTTGTTGCAGTCTCATTCTTCTCCCATCCCCAGATGGTGCGATTGCAGGTTAAAACATTGATAGGTTTTCCCTGCCAATGACTCGTGATTGTGCCACCATCTCACACGTTCCTGGCAGAGCCACTGCTGGGATCCCCATGGGAAGACTTTGCAAAATGGGAGGGTGTGGAAAGGGCCCAAGTGAAAATCAGGTGGTCAGTTGCTAACGCGTTGCATTTCTCTTCCTATCAGTCCTCTTATCTGAGAAGGGACCTTAGGAAATTACCCATGGTGAATGCTGCTATCCAATAACATCTGCAAATACGGAAATCATAACTTGAAACCTGGAAAGCTGATCAGAGGAATGGGAAGAAGCAGACAGGAACAAAGGGGAACAGGCTTGGCAGAAGAAAATAAAGTGATTTGAAACTTTTTTAGACAATCTGCAACATTGAGACTTCTAATTCTAGTAATCACATGATCCAAGTTGCTATTTTGTGGGTGCAATTTCAATATTCCAGAGCTCCTTCCCACAGGTCATATTGGGACAGAAGTGGGGGCAATTATGACTTTTTTTTTTCTTTCAAAGTCTCAGTCTGAAATTTTGAAGAACTTGCTCTGCCTCATATTCTAATCTGTTTTATTCTTTCTTTCTTTCTTTCTTTCTTTCTTTCTTTCTTTCTTTCTTGAATTTAGTTGATGAAAAGACAGGTGAGCATCAAAACATAATCTTACTTCATAATATGGGAGTATTTCTTATTGCTCAATAATAGTATCAGATGAAAAATGGGAAGAGAGAGTACTGAACACTCACTTTGATGTCTAAACATGGACTTTTTCTTGTTATTCTGTTGTAATCTTCCACCAACAGCCCCAAGGATAATTTTAGATAACATGGCTCTCATGCACTAAGCTTACGGCATGGAAATAATACAGTAGCCTGCTGAACCATGAAAAATAATGCTTTTAAAAATGTCTGTAAAACTGTTCCTGCTTTGCATTTCCCATACATCTTCCCTTATATACTCTTCACTGAATCAGATTTGGTCTATCTTCTTTTGAGTTAAGTTGTAAATTTTGCAAACCCTGTTGAGATGAAAAAAATGTAGCACATTATACAAAAAAGTTTGAATCCAGACCCTTCTCAGGCCATTTCCACACAACACTGTTAGAGTGCTATTATTCCACTTTCGACACCCTGTGGAATTCTGGGGTTTGTAGTTTACTGAGGCCAAAGAGTTCTCTGGCTGAGAATTCTAAATGCCCCTCCCTAAACTACAAACCCCAGGATTCCACAGGAGGTTGAAAGTGGAATAATAGCACTCTAACAGTGTCGTGTGGAAATGGCCTCTGTTGTGCTTCTCTTCTACTTTCAGAGAATGTTTTTGCTCCCCAATTTGTAGCCTGAAGTAGAAGTGTTTTCTCAATAGAAAGCTAAGCTTCCTTGTGCATTCTCTTTTTCATTCTACGTGTCTTCATTATTGTGGTTGCTCCCTTTTGCTCGGGTACCTTCCTAGTAATGCAGTGTGGACAGAATTCCTTGATAAGTCTGGTGAATAGCATTCAGATTTGAATGTTTAATAGGGAGAGCATGTGCTTTGTGTACATAAGGCTCCAAGTTTAATCCTCAGCATCCCTTGGTGTAAGGATTAGATACAGAATGAGAGCCAGCACAGTGTAGTGGTTTGAATACCTTTGATACTGAGAGAAAGAAGTTGGTAGCAGATGCTTTTGTAGACTTGAGTCTACTTCCTTAAATGCATCTGATGAAGTAGATTTAAGTCTATGGCACTTTCCACACCCTACCTTTTCATGGAGTCTTCTAGTGGGAATCCTGGCATTGGGTCTGCCAGGAGGGGAGTGCGACAGGAGCTGGGTACCTTCCCAGGCTGTGCTGGGGAGGAAGCACAGCCATTGCGCTTCCTGAGCTTCTGCAGGACAGGTAAGTCATAACAGTGGCATGATTGTAGGTCACTGATTGTGGATCACTGTCAATGATTTAATTTGTGATTGTGCCTCCTGAGGACTGGAGAGGGATGGGACCATGACGACATCATGTGGAACCATCATTGTGGTCCTGTCCTTCACCCGTCCCCCTAGCATGCTGAGTGGGCCTATGAATGCTTATGCTACCATCTTATGCTATCAACTGGGCTAGAACCTTTCTCTGCACTCTGCATATGCCCCAAGCCTGGTGCATGGGAGCCATCTTATCTAAAATTGTCATCTGTGGAGAAAATAAAGTTTACAATAAAATCATAAGAAGCAGCCCAGGGTTAGAGATCTAAATGTCTAAACATCAGATGCATCAGGCTAGGTCTATGAAAGCTTATGCTACCAACTTTTTTCTCTCAGTTAGTCTCAAAGGTGGTATGAGACCCTTTTGCATACTGGTCCAGGCTGACATGCCTACATCTTTGCATTCTACCACCATATTGGTTTGAGTGTTGGACTAGGGTTCTGAAAGACCAGAGTATGAATTCCCTCTTGGACATGGAAGCTCACTGTATTTTCTTGGGCAAGTCACGCTCTCTCAGCCTCCGGGGAAGGCTATTCCAAAACCGCTTTGAACAAATCATGCCAAGAAAACCCCATGATAGTTTCACTTTAGGGCTGCCATAAGTTGGAAGTGACTTGAAGGCACAGAATAACAACTGAAATACTGCGGAACATCTGTGCTTGAGATCTTCAGCACTGTTGTCTGTTTATATCTCACATTTCCTTTTTGGTTTTACCTTACACGTTGTTATATGTCTCTTTATTTTTCTGTCACTGCTTTCCTACTCAGTTTCCTGCCCAGATATTTCACATTTCAAGACTTACTAATATTTGCACCAGAATTAAGTGCTTTGATCTGCACATTTCACAAAATTTATTTCCCCCTTTGTCAACTTGCTTGACAAACAAACTGGATTTTCTCATTGGAAAGGAAACCCATTCCCAAGTATGGGGGATCAATATGTGTTATTGGAGATCTATCCCAGTCCCAATACACTTTTCAACTCATTTGTTTTCTTTTTTCTCTTCTAAAAATTATCATTGTTCTCCTCACTCCTTTTTTCCTATGCTGTGGACATGTAAGAAGGTGAAAAATTATTGGTCTAAGATTTATATGTTAATCCAAAAACTTTTAAAGGTGGATTTTGTGATGTCACCAGAAATGTTTTTGCTAGGTATTATGGATAAAGAATTGGCTAGTAAATATGGATTACTTTTTTGATATAAGAGCAACAAGAACATTGTTTGCTCAAGCCTGGAAATGAAATGATGCACTAACAATGGAAGAATGGATTGTTAAGGTTGTTGCATTAGCCTTAATTGCTAAACTAACATGAGTTTTAAAGGATAAGGCAATCAAAGATTTTTTGAAAGATTCGTAACCATTTATGGACTTTAAGAAAACTAACAGTGCTATTGCACCACAGCTACGATTACTAGATCATTAACAGGAGAATAGGGTATTTTTCTTTTTTAGTTTTTTTTTTCATTACAATTTGAGTTGGGGGATCAAAAACCCTTCTGTGTTTCAGTAAGTTAGTGTTCAATATTTTAATATTGTAGTTTTAGTTTTTAGGGGGTTTTTTTCCTTTTCTTTCTTCTTTTTTCTTTGTCTGGATGTATTTTATTTTGGTTGCAAATTAGACTGTTTGTGTTGAAAATAATAAATAAATACTTTAAAAAAAATTAAAATAAGCATTGTTGTTCTATTGGCTTAACATTTGCTATTGCATGTGCTTCTGGAAAAAAAAATCTCTTTAATTGAGACTTGTCTTGACATCCTTTTAAATTATTAAGGGCTTGGGATGCTCATTAAGAAAGAGATTAGAAGACACAGTAGACGTGGGTAATTATTAAAGGCCCAAGAAGGGGGACACATGGTGCATTTTAATGGAGGCTTTAGTGGATTGCTAAATTAAATGAGTAGTTTAGTGATAAAACTGGCTGGAGTTAATCAATTGAATAAAACTATAGGGAGGCTGTGGAAAAGAGGGTGGACTTGAACAGTTCTAGAAGCTATTGTACAATGAGAGTTGTAGCAGCTGCTTCATATTTATTTAATAATAGATTTGATGAGGAGTACCTAATTTGTCAGAAAATTGGGCATTAGGTCGAGTGCTGTTTGACAGTTGAGTGTGGACGGATTCTGCGCTAACTGTGTGAAACACCACAATGTCACTACACAGTAATGAATTAATTATTTGGTGGAAGAAAAGCGTAATCATTCTAATGAAGTACTGCCGAGGCTCATACTTTCTAAAGGCCTTTAAATCAATTTGCCCACTAGTATTTCCCCCCAGTTCTTACCCATTTTCTTCTTTACAACATCCCTGCAAAGTGAGGCACTCTAATTTTCTAATCTGAAGCTGAATCTAGATTGACAAGCAATTGTATTTGTCTTTTCCCCTGACTTTTTCTTTAAAGTAATATCAAGAGATTTTAACGGAGGGACCCTCTCCAAGCAGCTCCACGGGCATAGCTATGAGAGGGGAACAAATTACAACACCAAACTCATCCCCTGGAAAAAAAAATAGCATTCTGACTCCCCAGGAAATGTTCCTTCAGCCCCCAAATTTCTGGCTTTGTAGTTGAGCATTTAGAAATACCTCTTAGGCAGCCAAAGAAAAAGGGCAGGGAATACGTGCTCAGCAAAAAGAAGGGTTCTAGGTATTAATGATTTTCAATGTCTCATTCACTGCAGTGCTGGAAAGTTGAGCACTGAAGGGAAATTTCATTGGGGGGACAGAAATTCTCATTTGGAAGGACAACACCCCACTTCCCTACCTGCCCCATCATTATACTCCTAGTTCTTCTCCAGCTATTTCTGCATTCAGAAACCTTTCTTCTCTCCAGCACTGCTTTTCCCCCTGCAGGAAAATTGATTCAGGTACGATTCTGGCATATTTGAAATAGTTCCAGTGTGTGAAACACCATCTGGCCAATGCCACATGAGAAAGAAAAACTGCGGCCCAAGTCTTTCAGCACTAAGCTCCAAACCCTGTTAGGTAGAGTACATGGCCTACTAGTATTATTAGAAGAATGTTTGCTTGCTGGACTATTTCTCCACCCTCCCCATGGGTACCAGTTACAACTCCTAAAACCATAACCCAAAGTATTTGCTGTGCTTACTAATCGTTGACACAACAGCTGTTTGGTCAACTGATTGGAAGACTCAGTGAGAAGAAATAAGAGACAAGGCTTTCCACCTTTTAGGCCACTGGATGAAAACTATCTGAGGTCAGTGAGAAGCTACCACCTGATATCTAATTAAACATCTCCATTACATGTGTCTGTAAGCTGGCTAATGTTAGAGCAGGGTGAGCATTAACACTGCCTGCTTGACTCTCCTGTTCATAATCTGTAAGGAAGTCATATTGGGTTTCTAAGACTTCTTCCTTGTACGTTGTGATACTTGAATACTAACCAAGCCCCCAGGTCTTTTCTAGAGGAGCAGAAAGGGCCAACTGTTTGTGGGTCTTGATGCTTAAATTGTCTGATTCAAGGCTGGCACCGGTCAGTTTTAGTCCACCATCTAAAATAAAAGGACAGTAAAATAGACTGACTTTATAGGGCTGTTTTAATAATTACTGAGATAATGCATTGGAAATTTTAAAAAAAGCAATACGAATTTAAAAAAATACTGCAGTTCTAAAGCAGTGCATGGTTTGCACTGAGAAAAGAACATACATACATACATACATACATACATTTATTTATTTCATATAGGCCAGTATTCTATGTTAAGTATGTTAACTATGGTAAGTAAGGAAACTTGCCTGGCCCGACCTCCGCAAACCTGAGAGAAATGTCATTCATGCATGTTCTGGTTGCTGGCAGACTAGACCTCTTTTGCTCTTGCAGCTGATGCTCAGTAAAGTAGGTTGGAGGGAGAGAGTTATGACTGTGGCAATAGTGTCACCATTGTGACTCAGTAGCATTCAAGAATACAGAACAATTCTGGATGAGTGTATTTAGATAATGGTTCCACATTCACAACCACCACCTAGTCATGATTGTGACACTGTTGCTACAATTGCAGTTCCTTCCCACCATATCTTACCAGACATTGGAAGCATGGGGAGAAGGAGGCCCCTTCTGCTGATGATCAGAGCACAGGAGAATAACGCATGCATCAGGCTGGGGGGAGGGGAGTGTCACACCAGTAGATGTTGATACAGTAGAAGCTTATCCAGAATACTGGCCATATATCCTCCCTTTCCTCCAACTGGCTCAAGTTAGTATATTTGACTCTCTTCTGCTCTGCTTTATTCTACCAACAACACTATAAGTTGGTCAGGATGAGAGAGAAGGATTTGATGAGGCTCACACAATGAGTTTGCTGTTGTGGGTGGGGAATTAGAAAATTTGGACCTTCCAAGTCCTAGTCCAACATTCTAACAACAACACCATACTAGTAGCTTTGTTTAGTCCTTGCTAATATGAACTACATTTCTTTATTCATAAAAAAAGTTACACTTGTTGATGGAAAAGACCAATTTGGGGAGAAAAGTAGAATTTAAATTAAATCAGTCTGCAGCACATTATCCAATCTTCTTTGAGTTATATCAGTTGAGAATGCAAGTAGAACTCTTTTGACTTTATGTAATCTCATGGTTGTTTTTTTTTTAAAAAAAATCGTTGCAATTTAGATTATGCCAGAGAAATATTTGATTGTGTTATATGTAAACCTGGATAAACTGTTTAGTGCTGATTTTTATTTAATGAAATACAGCATCAAGCCATAGGTAATGATCCTAGCTTGATTAACTAAATCACTTAAGATTAACAACAGCTGATGGTTTGGGAATAAAAAGAAACTGTGGTTAGTTGACAACATAAGTGCATCGGTCCTATCTACTCTTCATGGGCATGCTGGAAGAATAGAAGAGAACTATAAGAATGTGAGAATCATGCACATAAGACTAGAGCAAACAGATCCAATAAGTGCTCAGCAAATATTCTCTACTACTCCTTAAATCTACTCTTCTCCCCGACCCCAGTATCCCAATTGATTCTGTATAGAAAAGAATCGAAGAGGGACTTCAACATAAGACAAGTGAATTCCTCTTCTTATCCAGTGGAATAATTTTGAAAATTGGTTCTTTGAAGAGTTTTACTAGGTCACTTAAGGACATGAAATGGCTAGCATCTTTGAATCAATTATGAAGCTGCCAGATTATTACAAAAATAAACTGCTATGGAATTGAAAATAATTTTTTAAGGTCAGTCTATATGTAATATTACATACATAGATAAGTATCTTCACATGCTCTTTTATCTTACTTATAAGACATAGGGACAGGAGGTGCAGATTGAAACTCAAATATGCACAGAGAGGCCTTAAATCTTCTCTCTTAAGAATAATCACTCTGCATACACCAATTAAAGTTAGAAAGAGGTCCTTTTTCTACACAGGAAAGAAAATGGCAGAGCTACGCGCTTCATATTTAATGTAATAGAGTTTGACCTTTACTTTTTTAGGCCTTTTTCACACTTTACCTGGTGCTGCTGGTGTTGCACAGGGACCGCGTGAAAAGCCTCCTCCGGGAGGGAATCGCATCCCCTGTGCTTCCCTCTGCACCAGCTCTGTGCTGGATGGAAGGAAACACAACAGCTCTGCCCCTTCCTTCCAGGTACTTTCTCAGGCTGTGCTGGGGGAGGAAGTGCGATGGTCATGCTTCCTGACATTTCACACAGACAGTAAATGCAGGAGGGATATGGGAGGGATGTGCAATCACGCATCATTTTCAGCAAAGAGCCAAAAATGATATACTGCGCGATTGTCGCATGATCACTACGGGAGCGATGTGCAATCGCATGGACATCATGTGGAGCCGTTGTCGCGATCCCGCGTCACTCCGGTGGCCATTTCACATGGGAAATGGCATGCGAAAAAGGCTTAGTGCATTTTAAGTTCAACTGCAAACAGTTTTGTCCATATGAAGAGTTGCTGTTGTGTTCATCAATAGTATTGAAGAGTCAGGTGTTACAAGCATCCCTTATAGCAATAACCTGTTGCATTCTACTACTTAAAACCAATAAGCACATTCTTTAATCAGACTATAAGAAGAAAAGTGTTTTTTCCTTCCACGTGTGTTGTGTCCACAACAATTGGATGCTTTATCTTATAGCAATTTAGTTCCAGCACTGTTAAGTGAACAGTTGTAATTCAAAGACTACAGTATTGGTGACTGTGAGAAGACTGCATATTGAAAGGTCAGTCTAGGAATGGGTGAATTTTTCAATTGTTTTCTTTCTTTTACTACAATGACTACCAAAATTCAAATTTCTTTAAAAATGGAGCGAAGTTATCTTGGACAACTTGAGATCTGAGAAATTCAAATATGAGCTGAAAAGACATTCCATCAAGACAAAGGGCTTAGCTTATAAATTCTGGATCTGAATCTTTCACCATTTCTGCACTATGACACTCTCCTGTATCATCCTGTGGCAATCCTGACAGTGCTGTTGCCAGGAAGGGAGTACAACAGGAATGCTCCCCTCTGCAGCCTACTGGCTCCCTGGGGAAGGGAGCGCAAGGAACACACATCTGCCCTCTGCAGTGCAACCAGGCCTTTCTCATGCTGCGCTGGGGAAGAAAGTGCTGCCATCATGCTTTCTGCCTTTCTGCATGGCAAACAAGTACGGGAGCACTGAGTGATTGCGGACACTTACTGGATTTAATCCATTAAACAAATATCTTGCAAAAGTGATGCATGGGGACAGGATGGCAAGACCACAACAATGGCGTGCAGAAGCACAGCCCACGGAGCGCTGACATCCTGTCCCCATAGCGGGACTACAACATCATGTGGAAATGACCTTTGTTTATATCAACTGCACTTAGGTTGTTCCATTAAGGTTCCTCCTGCTTTTACTGACAACCCTCTTATCTCTGACAGGTATATGACAGGCAGATACAACATGGCCACTGTGGTATCTCCTTCTGGGGAATCTGGAATTGTCCTTATACCTGATCACACAAGAATTCTTTAACTTTAAATGCTGGATTGAAAGCCAGTGGTCAACAGTATATAGATAAGACAAAATACAATAATCTATTCAATGTGTTTCCTCTTCAGTTCTCCATAGCGCCTCTTCATTTTTCCCTCCCTCAAAGCATCCCCTGCACTTTAGAAATTAGGTCTCGGCACAGCATGTTGCTGGTGAACTCTCAGGTGAACTACATGTCGCTGGTAAATGCACAATAGGTGGCTTTTGTTTTTCTTGGTTACTGAACTGAAACGCTACAAGACTGGTGTGTGGTGTTTGCAAGCATACAGAAGGGAAAGAAACTGTCATGCTGCCTGAGCTCCCAGAATTCCTTCTTTCCATCCATTCACCCTCTTTAAGCTGTTCTGGTTAGAAATGCTCCAGTACTATTTAAAGTAGTATTTCTCAAACTTATCTCATGTAGCAGACTAACAACTCTTATTTCCAAAGACCCAGGGACCAGTTTGATATTTGTGTCATATTATTATTAGTGTATTTGGATTCCCCCCACCAGACATTTGCCACAGACAGGCAAACAGTGATTTGTGAACTACGCCTTTCTACAGACCAGCACTTTGAGTAGCCTCATTTTGTTTTGCTTTGTTTTTTTAAGTGTTCAGCTTCTTCAGAAGTGAATATTATATGAGAAAGCTTGCACAATTCATGCCATGTCAGATAGGCCAGATGCTTCAGGGATGACATCAATACTAGGAACGTCCTGATGGCTATCATGCAACCCCCTTTTATTGAGACTGTCAACAAACCACAGACTCTGTAAGGGAGTATGCATGTGAATGGACTCTGGGCTACCACAGAATCACAGTCTAGCACAAATATAGTTAAGCATCCTGAACTCTCTAGATTGTGGCCTTTAGTTTAGTGTGGTGTGAATATTCATAAACAAACACCCTATTTGATTAAATTCACTACATTACATTTCATTAGATAATAAGATTCTGAGATTCTAGGTGCAGAATTTAGATAAAAGATGAGAGAATTAGAGTCAGAGAAATGTATAAACCGCCAGCATGTTTGATGTCCTCTGATTCTACAATAATTGGTGTGAAGGAGCATTCACACAGTAGTTCAAAGGTGGTAAAAGAGCAGGCTTAAGGAGTAGTTGGGGGAAGACTTGGTGTAATTGCCTCCATAGGTTCCTAGAGACCATAGAAGGCTTCTAGTGAAAAAAAAAATTGGTGACCATGGGGTGCCTCCAATATGGGCCTCCAATACGGCTCCTTAGCCCCCATCATATGTCCCAGAAGTTGTCCACTGCTACCTTAGTTGAACTGAGTAGCCATGGTGAGTTTCCGTATCTCTTTTTTGAATAAAGGGTTCTGTACCCTTTTGGAAAGGGTGATTGAAATGACCATTCCCATGCTTAGTTTCATACATACAGTCCTCTGCAGGAAGCTTGTTTACATTGTCTCCATTGAGACATGTGTGTGTGTGTGTGTGAATTTCATCAAATTCTTTGTACCTCATTTCTACAAGGCAAGCATTTTCAGAGGCCTAGCATTTACCCAGGATAAAGTCTCTTTGTAAGCATCAGGAGACCTAATGACATTTCTGTGATATACATGTTTACTAATACATTTATACAGACAGAGCAAAAGGTACAAGATATCCACAAATTTATAATTCTCCCCATCTGATATTTAAAGAAAGTTTCCTCCTTCCCATTAGATGTCTAGAGGAAGTCACAGTGCCACACAGGGCAAGAGACCCTCCATATATTTTTGCCTACATTCTCAGGTTAGCTGGGGGAATCTGAGAGTCATAGTATAAAAGTGACTTTTCCAAGCTTTGCTCTGCATCAACCCATAACAATAATTCTAATTATGCTCATCATAATGTATTTCTGGGCGGGAGAGGAGAAGGATAAGGAAAGATGTTCAATTTATTTTAAGCACTGGAGAGTGCTATAGTAGGAGTGGAGTAGAGAAGGCTGTGCCATGTGGTCAGATATTGCTTATTAGGGCACTATCACAGTCTGATTTTTCAGTTCACTCATCATAGCCTTCCTTGTTCTGGTGTGGTATAGGTGTGCTGAACTAAAACTTCCCCCTCCTGCAACTGGAGTGGAGAAAACTATAAAAGCTGGTTTGCATCACAGTATTTTCGTTATACCTTGAACTGCCGTCCTTTCTGTCTTATTTGCATACTGACTAACATCATCAGCTGTAATGATGTTATCTTCCTTGATTTGTGTGAAGCTATATGGAGGGACTCAATAGAGCCAAATTGTGGGGTACACTGTGGGTTTATAGACAGGCACTTCCCACTTTTTGATGGTCTGCCTTTCAATTATCTGCTTTTTCGACAGTAACAGAACTACTTCCTGCCTCTACTCCATCCATCTCAAAACCTCATCCAATCAGAAATATCCTCAAAGAAAATGGGGTAAGCTTTATGCAGCCACAGTTCAGTTGCAAGTTTTGTTTTCCTTTTCCTGCCCGCTCCTCATCCATTCCTCACTTCTCCTTTTCTCTTATCCCATGCATTCTAACCCTGTGTGCCAATTTCCAGAGTTCATAGCAGTCTTACCAACATTTCAATCATCTTAAATACTGAGTTCCTCATTTCAGCCATTTTTTTTTTTTACAGTTTTCTGGTCCTTAACTTGTCAGTTAAATGAGGGATATGTGTATAGAGAACCACACATCTGAGGTATATCCATACTGCACTGTTTTTAGCAGTTTGATAACATCGTAAATGCTATTTCTGCATCATTTTTTGTTCTCCTGAGATCTGCAGCGAGGTGAGATACTGAGAATTCTCTGCTAGATCATTCTAAGCACTTCTCCAAAGTATAAATATAAGGTTTCCCTCAGATGGAGCCAAGATAGTTAAAATGGTATCAGAGTGCAGTGCTACACCTCTGCTATCTCAAAATTTGCAATTGAAGGGATGTAATATCACAATTTGTGATTTAAATCTATCCCGGCTCTGATTAAATATTCCTAGCTGTCGCCTTATTATGCAACAGTGTTCAATTCACAGTCCTTTAAAGCCATCTAAGACGAAAGATCTCAATTTAGACATGCTGTTCCGTTTCTCTTCTGGCCTTTTTTTTTTTTTAAAAAAAATCAAATATACAATTGAATGCCTTGGTTAAATAGGAAGTTGAACTCCAAAATACCAAAGCCTTGTATCCATTTTTGTTAATTTTCCATATGATTCTTAGTGAGTCTTCTACATGCATGAAATAATAGGGCTCCCTCTGCTGGGCCAAAATAATAGCTTTACCTTTAAAGTACGTGTATCTTTTTTAAAAAGTGTATTTAGTGATTAAAATACCAGTTGTTGACATTCAAGATGTCAGAACTTCAGTCTGGATGGGGCATTAAAGCAGAAAACTTTCATTGCAAAGTAGTACATTTTAACTGTGAAAATGACTGTTTTATACCATATGAAGATAAATTACATGCCAGAGAATGTTTCTTAAAAATGAAAAGGTAATTGAGATTGCAGACTTAAACACAGTGGGATTTACTTCTAAGTAAGTATGAATAAGATTGGTTTCTAATTTTTTTCCTTCAATTTTCTTCCAAAATAAACAAAAAAACAGTATTATTTTCATAGGTTGCCACGGCTTTTCCTGTGGTATAAGGTTATGTTATGTCCTTGTAAGTATATCCAAGGTTTGATAAGTGTCTGAAGGGGCAACCCTGAGAATTCTCCATTCTGTCTTTTGGACCTGTTTTCCTGTTTCCAAATTTACTTCTCAGGCTAGCTTTTCAAATCTGAAAATTCAGTACAATCATTATCGTGTTTATTAAAAACCTTGTTACATTAGGAGTAATCTTAGCTAAAATTAGACAAAGAAGATCAGAGCAGAGTATGTTCATTAGATTATACTACATAAGAATGAATAATGATTGAAACAATTATGCTTTGCTGCTCTCTTAAACTTAACTCATTGTACTTCACTGTTTTTCCTGTTAACAAAAGGTAATTTTTGTTTAAGTCACCTCATCATGAGATCCACATAGAGCTTGCTTTTGTAAAAATTCTGTCATCTCATAGCTCTTTAAACACCATGAGATTAACAGGGCTAAGAAATTAGACAGGGTATCTAGACAAGCCAACTCAGTCTCTCAGTCTTTTCTCAGGTTCTCAAGAAGCGCATCTTATGGGTGAATAGCATGACCATTTATCAA
The DNA here is from genome assembly GCA_948472985.1 of Iguana delicatissima. Taxonomy (NCBI): domain Eukaryota; kingdom Metazoa; phylum Chordata; class Lepidosauria; order Squamata; family Iguanidae; genus Iguana; species Iguana delicatissima. Next base: position 167,077 of record CAOKZL010001696.1, on the reverse strand, counting down.
ATGTTCATTTATCACAATAGAACTGCGCCAGATGTGGAGTTACTTGTCTTTAGCACTCTAGCAACCCTTCAAGGAATTAAAGACATTTTACCACATTCTTGCCACCGGTCTGAAATCTGGGTCAAATTCTGTTGTAGGGAAAACAGAAGCATCACAAATGCAGTCAATGCAGATACAGATCAGTAGGCACATCTGTATCACATCTGCTTTGCAGTACTCCTTTTTGAATTGGACTCCAGTGAATTAAACTGAATATGTCTTTTGAGGAGTAGTTCCATTGATTCATTTCCCTCTCGTGGAATGGACAATCCTCTGTGGAAAGAACACCCAACCCCTATCCCATTCACTGTGTCTGCAGAAAAAAAGCCTACTGACAACATGTAACAGAGCTGCCGTCAAAATCCATAATTAGTTGGCCTGTATATCTGATCTAAAATGTTCATGATTTCTATATGCATAATTGTGCAAGATGGTAGCATTTGTCTGCTTAGTCATACCAAACATACTGGTGCAGTAAAGAGAAATTAACTTGTAATATATGTCGGTATGAATTACAAAAATGATAAAAATTTTATTGTATCAAAATTTTTTATCATTTTTGTAATCCATACCAAGATGTATTAAAAGTTAATTTCTCTTTATTGCACCAGTTATGTTTGGTATGACTAAGCAGACAAATGCCACCGTCTTACATATATTCATGTATTGTTTGTTGTAACCCCACAGAAAATGTCCTATTTCTGAAAGTTGAGCATGATTTGACACTTTAGGATTTTTTCCTCAAATGAAAAAAGCAATTAACATTTTTAGATCTTCTCACTGATGAGTTTGTTCTACTTCCATACCCACTGACCCTACTAATGGTTAATCTACTATCATAAACAAAGCACATGAGACAACAGCCACAGTGATGATCAAGGTGACAAAAGAATGTGGTATTATGGACACCATTTTCCCAAAGGTGTACTTTGATGATAACATCAGACTTGTAACTAAGCTGCCAAAATTGTTAATTGTAGCGATGGGGTTAATTTGCCTCATTAGTAATGCAAAGGAATTAGGAAAGGCCATGTTTAATTTTTTTTTTCCATATCATTGCTGTAACACACCAGAATAAATTCAGACTTGTGCCCCTAACTCTCACACTCATTAAATGCGTTAGCGTTTCCAGCTCTAACAGTTTTACTTTAAAATAGCTTTAAATTATTTCTTAACCAGAAGCAGTAACGAAGCCAGAGGAAATATAAGATGAGTTGACCTGCAGAATTCATTGGATGATTAAGTCCATGATGAACACTTTTGGGAACAGTAGACTTTGTTGCATGAAATTAGCACAAACAAATATGTAAAAGTTCTTTCATTTCCAGCCAAAGTTTTTCTTCCTCAGAATTATTCTTCCTTATTGATATACAATCATAGCAATGACTGGTGGTCTTCTGGCTGATGTGTGTTTTTTTAAAGCCTGAGTTTTGTTGCACAGTATGCTCATGTAAAAAAAAAAAAAAACTTTTCTGGAAATTAATTAAGAGATGTTGACTTAAAACTCTGCCCCCAACACCCTATTAGGATTCCTCCCCCTACAAATATTTAAACAATTTTTGGTCATTTCTTTCTCTCTTTCCCTCACTCGTTTTTTTTTTTTATTTCTCTTTTCTCTCTCTGTTTGTAATAAGATTAATTATGTGTGGTGCACCACTGCTTATCCCCATGAAAGAAAATCTAAAACGAGGGATTTCAGCTTCAAGAAGGCTATTTTGTCCTGTTTCCGATGTTCTAAAGGGATTAATTTACCATATCGTATAGCCCTGGAAGACTGTGATAATTGAAAACATCCATATTCATTGCATGTTCAAAGGGATCTGTCTGACTTTGTAATGTAAAAAGTGCATTTTTAACCTGAACGGGGACCTGCATCTGGCATTGCTTAATCCTATTAGTCCGACAGTTCCAAAGCTTTAGTGTATAATCATTAGCTCGTGTTAATCCGCAGACATGCCTCCAGCTTCAGCCTGTCAGAAGGAGTCCCTGCAGGGAACATGTGGAGGTGCTGATAGCGCAACACCAACTAATCTTATCTTAAATGCTAGCAGCAGCCACTATCTGCGATAGCCAGGGAATTAAAAACAAATTTTTTATGGGTATTGGGTATCGCCTTTCCCTCTCTCACACACAGCTCTTCTACCTTGCCCTACTTTTTGTCTCCCTCGTTCTTTGTCAGGCAAGTGGTTGCAAGGATGGGAGAGATGGGTGACTGGCAGTAGGGAGAAGGGAGGGTGGGAGGAAGGTTTTGAAGATATTTACTATGCTGTCATAAAAATAGCGATGTAAGCTACTAAACCTCTCAGGTGTTTGCAGCCTTTTCTATTGCAGAGGCTCAATCGTATCTCTCAGGCACTTGGGCCTATCGTTTATTTCACTTTTTTAACTGGCTGCAGAGGAACACTGGGTGATCAGCTGAGATTTCTGGCACAGAAACACAGCACACTTTAAACGCTTGGTCGCTCTGTCTCTATCTCTGCTTTGTGGCCCTGAGAAGCATCCCTTGTCAGTGAGGAAGGCCTCAATCAGATGTGGGGAGCAATCTGATCCCAAAGATGCAGAGATCCGTGTTAATCTATCCAACTTGTTTTCACTTTATGTGTTTTGTATTTGGTTTCAGTCTATTTAAATGAATTTTATTGTTTTAAATTGTTTTAATCTGTTATATCACTTTTATGTTATGTTCACCCTGAGATCTTTAGATACAAGGAAGGAAGGAAGTATTCTAATAAATAAATGTTTAGTTTTCAGTTTTGCTGCAGCTGATTAAAAGATTCCTTTAAGACCAAAGTCTCACAGATCTTTTCCTTCAGTGATCACTTCCCCATCCAGCTACACCTTAAAAGAAAGCTGCTTTGGGGAAATCAAGGACAGCAAACCCAAGTACTCAGTTCAACCACTGATTTGCTTTCATGTTTAAAATGTGAGTTAAAATACTAGAGTAGGCTGAACAGGCAAATGCACCTGTGGAAAGAACAGGATTAGAGTGGTCTTTCATTGTAAGATATATAGCCTTGCAAATATAGTAGGACTGTTTCTGTTAGAAAGACGTAGATACTGGCTTCCTGTTAATCAGTTATGATACCATGACCTAGGCTTACATTGGCATAACTGTTCCCCACATCCATTTACAACCATGGTACCATTGCAACAATTGTAAGTACCCCTGAAACCCACTTTTAAATCCCCCCAGCTGCATACTGAGAGACAGATTCTAGCCATGACATCGTGGCTATGTGTCTGACACAACATCTTGGCCAATGTTGTTTTGAACACCCAGGACTGTAATATCCTCTTATAATCTGACTGTATAGCCAATGCATCCATGTGGAAAACTAATCATTTGCAGTGAATCAATGTATAGGTATGGAAGCTGATAGTTCCCATGGCAGTGGGACAGTGAATCACCTCTTTGGCCCTTTTCACATGGCATTTTCCATGCGAAAGGGTACCTGGAGCATCACACAATTGTGAGGAGTGATCTGCACAACGAACTCACAATCTCACGATGCTCCAGGGGCCAGCAGGTGCCAATCATGTACCTTTTCATTTTCAGCTCAAAGCTGAAAATGGTGCATGATCGTGCATTGCTCTCGGGCCCCACACACACTTACCTGGCGTTCAGAGCCTCCAGAACTGCTCCAGTTGTGCTTCCTGCCCCAGCGCAGCCTGGGAGCTCCCAGGCTGCGCTGCGCTGCGGAAGAGGCAGGGCTCTTGCGCGAGCAGGCAGCTCTGGCAGAGCTGAAGCAGCAGGGATGTGAGAGCCTCTCGCCGGAGGCTGCTCGTGCGATCCCCGCACTCCAGCGCCGAAAAAAGGTAAAGTGCAGAAAGGGCCTTGGTTGTAGTCTGAACTTTAAAGGGTATACCCAAGGTGCTGTACTCTATCCTATGCATGTTTGTTCAGAATTAAGTCCCCACAATCCCACTTTAACTGCCATGACAATGTATTATAAAATCTTGGGGTTTGTGTTTAGGGAGGGTTATTTAGAATTCTCATCCAGAGAACAACATTGTCTCATTAAACTACAAATAACAACATTCCACAGGATGCAGCCATTCAAGTGGAATCATAGTACTATAATTGTGCTGTGTGAAAGGATGCTAAGTTGCATGAAGAATTATACTGTGTAGATTGTTTTCATTGTATGTTTATATTTCCTTATATATTATTCATTGTCACCCTTAAAAATATAACAAGTTTCTCTAGATTTACAAGAAAGGTTAGTTTATATGTCAGTTTTTCCACCTCCAGGGTTCAAAGAAAAAGAAATCCAAGGAAGATTTTGAGCTACAGGTCTTGTTTTATGAACAGTTAAGGAAGGATGAATCTCTTTGAAATGTTCTAAAACTCAAGGGAGAATGGGTCTGTGAGAAGCTGGAAGGTTTTGAACTCTTGTCTTCTGAAACAGCATTTTCCCATAAATATTAAATGCATTAATGAAGAGACTAGGATGAGAGACAGTGAGAGAACGGAAGGCTATAACAGACTAAATATACTTTCATACAACTAAAATCAGCCTCTGAATGGGGGCTCAACATGCTACTGCCTCAGGCATAAATGTAGCAAGTGTGAAAGATGTGAAACTAGTATGACCTACTCTGTCAGTCATGGCTCAAGGGAATGGTTCTTTAGTTGACCTCCAGGTCTTCTCATGTCACGAACTCACCTTAAGCGAATAAACAATAAGAAAATGTATGCAAAGCATGACTCCTTAAAGTCTCTTTTGACTGTTCATTGTTGATTAGTGTTATAATACATTCAATACATTAACAAATAATTAAACAAATGTGCATTTCCATCAGTTTTCTTCTACCTAGGAGGGAAAAAAAAACCAGTAGCAATGGCTCAGGGCTGTAGCACAAATACTTTCTGGCCAAGAGCATCTTCTAAAAATGAAGAGAAAGGACAAAGATCAAAGGGTGAGATTTATATTCCCCATATGATCTGAACCTGACATTCTTATAGTCTTCTGGTGAAGATAAAAGTGTAAGAAGTTAACTCCCAGAATTTGGCTTCAGAGTGGAAGGTGACAATCCAGAGAGCATGCTTGTCTCTGTAACAGTCAACTGGTCTGCATAAGAATAGCTACCGTATATCCATATGAGCAATTATTTGCTGCTAGACTAATGACTGACTGACCAATTGACTGATTGAGAACATTCACAGACCTAAGGATCATTGTAGTTGATAGACTCTTTTAGGAGTTTGCAGTGGCCCGAGAGAGAGAGAGAGAAATCGCTCCAAAGCTGTCCATGGTTCCTGAAGACCTCTTCAAAATATCAAACAGATGAATGGATGTCAGGATATCAGTTTGGTCCAGCACTCTAAATGTCCTATGTCGTTTGTTATTGTTGTGTGCCTTCAAGCTGTTTCTGACTTATAATGACCCTAAAGTGAACCTAGTATGAGGTTCTCTGGAGCTGAGAGTGTGTGATGTGCCCAAGCTCACTCAGTGGGCTTTCATGGCCAAGCAGGCAATCAAACCCTGGTCTCCAGGGTCATAGTTCAACATTCAAACCACTACACCATGCTGGCTGGCTGAATTTAAGAACAAATGTAGTTCCCATACTGTTCTTATCAGTGCACCCCTGTGGAAGGCATTTACAAGTTTATGTTTCCAAAGCATGTCTTGAGGCAAATTTCATGTGATTCTTGTGGAATGGCATCTTTTGTCACTGTGCACTGGGTGAAGAAGATGTTAAACATTAGGTCTTACGTTGTCTTTTTATAGTAACACTAGCATATATACTTGGCATTGCCCAGGATTTTATTTTCTCATAGGTGATACTTGTTAGAAAGATTTGAGATCCTGTGCCTCTAATTCCCCAAACTGTCTTGCCCAGTACCTGTTACTTTTCCACATATTCCCCAATCCAATCTGTATTCAGAGTTATTAATATATAGAGGTTGGGTTCTTGAGGGAATACAGTGTCCTCCTCCTTGCTGCTAGGCCTCATCTCCATAGCTACCAACCTATTCAAGGCAGACACATTTGACTAAGGCCCAAGAGCTCTCTGGCTGAAAATTCTAAAGGTCTCTTCCTAAACTGCAAACCCTAGAATTCCATAGAATCTTCTTAGGCAGCCAATCATATGACGTCTTCACCTGACACAGACAAACAGACAAACTTTGACTTTTATATATTATATAAGAAGGAGATTTCTGAGCCAGATTATTGTAAGATTGTCAGGGTCTGAAAGGGGATGTATGTGCTATTTATTGACACATGTGCTCCTGTGTGTTACTTATCAATAGGCTATTTTGACTTTTTTATCTCTTAAAATTAGAAAGGGAGCTGTACCTGCTATACCTTTGACCAAATTGTTGTCATTATAGCTTTAAAAGAAAACTGTGTTGCAACCACTATTCCTATTCTGAGCATTTCTGGCTTAAGAAAACCCTGTGAAATTCATGGGGTTGCCATAAGTCTGTAGGTGACTTGAAGGCATACACAGATCTAGAATACATTATTATTTTTGATGTTGCTTCTTTAATGGGAACTTTTTTTTATGTTATATGATATGACATGGAGTTGCCATGTTAAACTTACAAGCAAACAAACAGCAAATGAACACAAACACTTGCTGGTCTAATAGTTATGGGCTAGGCATGTGGAAAACCGGACCTTGGGCCTCCCCTGATAAGAGCAATTAAGCCAGAAAAGAATGCTTCCTAAATACATTTCTAATTTGGGAGGATTCCTGTTAAGAACAGAGGGAGCATTCTGGTTATGAGAACCTTTGTATTTCCTTTTTGTACAATACGAAAACTAATTTCACATGTTATGTAGACCTTGTGCATTATTATACTACTTCCTGAAAACATACTTCTAAGAAGATGGAGTCCACTATGTACCTTTCTTACTATAATTTATGAGGCCTGATCTCTCTGTTGGCAGAGGAGGAGAGTCGCAGCAACTGAACAATGAAAGACATACTTGTAATGGCTTCATGCAGGAAGCCTGGGGTCTCTTTACCCACATTCTTCTCTTGAACAGGACTCTTGTCAGGATGGGGAAGACCTACGGAAATCCTTTCCTTGCCACTTGACAAACATAATTAATAAGGATGGCACAGGTAGAAGCACAGAGCAAATGTTACCTCTTCTCCCTCAGCGTTTGTAGTTTGTGGAACACTGCAGAACAGAATACCTTTTAAAAAACACATGAGGAAACAGCATACAATACACTATGAAGTGTGAATAAACTCAGAGTCTGTGTGTTCTGGGAGCTTCCCAATAGCACTTGTTATTACTAGTTCACATGAGTCAGACAATGGGGGATATTCAATCCCTTTTTTCCCCTCCTTCTTTTAAAATAAAGTTTTCACAAGGCATCTCACCACAACACAGGAGCCTAGCCAAACCCTTTATTTAACCAGCTTTACCCCTCCCCTTCTTCCTAAGCTCATTCAGCTCTAATTAAATCTAAGAAGCTTTTCTAAATGAAGGCCTGCAAAATGCAGAATCAGGCTTTCTCTCCTTACTCATGCTTGCTCATCAGTGCTCTGACTGAAGTGACAGTTTTGAGGTAATTATTGAGGTCTTGAGGTGGAAAACCTAATTTTCATGTGGTGTAGTGATCTTGAAAAAGTGCTCCTGTCCTGGGAACGAGCCATTATGCTGAATCTCATAAAAGGTACCATAAAGTCTGAAATAATAGACAGTCTTCCAATCAGGAAAGAGAAGTGCAGACAAAGACGTTGTTTGAGTATTTGTGTACTAAGGAATTCGATTTGCAACTCCACACCATTTGTAACCTGACTGAGGGGAGATCCAGTAATCTCAGTCACCTATCAGAGAGAAGCAACTCTTCTCTGTTAACAGATTCAGTTAAAAACAACAACAACAAAGAACTGTGGAGAAGTCTCTGCATTCTGTTGAATAACCAGAACATTGTTCAATCAGAATTTTGCTGATCTAGTTAACATAAAAACCTCTCAGTGTCCCATGTTATGTCAAGGGCTTTCCATGCTCACTCAAGCTCCAAAATGCCAGGAAATTGCAGCTGCAAATGGGTACATCCTAAACAGAGGCATTTACCTAGGCAATATAGACATGTCGTGGTATCCTATGCCTTGATTACTTTCAGCTTTACCAGTATCCTGTAGCTGTCATTGGTAGAATAGTATGCAATGGTGGGTGGTGAATCCGCTCTGAATATCTGGTTTTTAAAGGAGTTATCTGAGGCATCGAGTCAGTTTTGGAGACAAGATTCATCACCTTGGATAGTTCCTTTAATGTCTAGAAAAAAATCAGGAGTGGATTTACTTTCCCACTGATATGGAAGCCACCAGCTGCCTGTGATGACGGACCCAAATATCAGATTGTCTGTTGCCTGGAGTAGATACATGGTATCTATTTGACTGAAGCTATCATGTAACTGAAGCTAGACTTTCATGTTGCAAGTATCCACCTGTTAACCAAGACCATCCTCACGGAATGGTAGAGAAGGGAGGAATCTTGACATTTCCACTGAAAATCAAAATGAGAGACTCGATTGAAAAAGAAAGAGAGAGATACCATTAATAGGAACTCATAGACTATTTAGAAGGATAAGAATACACATGAAATCTGTCAGAAAGAGCATCCAATTGGTTGAAATGAGGTGCTGGAAGAGAATTCTATAGATATCATGGAGTGCCAAGAAGATAAATACATAGTTTTAAAAATAAATCAAGCCTGATTTCTCCCTAGAAACCAAAATGATTCAACTGAGACTATCATAATAGGGCATGACTCATTAGAAAAGACGATAATGCTTGGTGAAGTGAAAGGCAATAGGAAAAGGAGAAGACCACAACACAAGTGGGTTGACTCAGTCAATGAAGTCATGGCCCTGAGTTTGCAAGACCTGAGCTGGGCTGTTAATAACAACATCGTGAACCACCGTAAGTCATTCATAGAACCACCATAAGTCAAAGCTGATTTGAGGATAATGACTACAAGCATACACATACAATTTAAAGGAAATTAAACTCTAGAAGTACCTGCTATAAGGAAATTCCTCTAGTAAAACATTTAGCAGTTTCTAGAGAGTGATTAGATACCAGTATGTAAAAATGCCACCTGAAATTGCCTGTTTATTATACTACATCAGAGCTTTCCAAACTGTGTGTCATGACACATTAGCGTGTTGGCTGTAGTGTGTAGGTGTGTCATGCAAATATAACAGGTGAAGGGACTGCCTCTGCCGTGCTGCAGCGGGCCAGGGCCAGGTGAAGGGTCTGATTCTCCTGCTGCCACTACCCTGGACCAAGGAAGACCCTAGCAAGGATGTAGAGGGTGGTGGTGGTGGGCCAGGTCTGGGCGGATGGGCTGCCTCTGCCGCCACCCCAGGCCAAGAAAGACCCCGGCAAGAGCCGCAGCAGGCCAGGCCCAGGTGGAGGGCCTGCCTCCGCTTACTGAATTACTTACTGAATTACTGTGTCGCAAAATGATGCATGTCTAAAAAGTGTGTCACCAACATGAAAAGTTTGGAAAGCTCTGTACTACATTCTATCTCCAGTCCTTCACCACAGTTCTCTTCCCCAGTCATTTCCAGATCTCTCAAAAGGGTCCTGGGGTAAAAAGTTTTAGAACCTGTGAACCAGACAAGAGGGAACCGCATCTGAACTGTTCAGTCGCCAACAAAAGATGACTCAGTTGGTACGCACAAGGCTCTCCACAGCTGAGAAAACTGTTTGTTAACCAAAAAAAAACAAAGGAGAGGTTGTCACCCTGCCAAAATTGTCTTACACAGGTTGTACGTTATATGAATGAAGCATCAATACCCCTTGGGGCTCTAAATTCATAAATATGCTTTTACTGGACCATATTTAAAGCAATGTATGTATTTGTGCATGTTGTATGTATGAAACAGAAAGAGAGAAAGAGATGTGTGTGTTCATATCTTTTTATGTCTGTCTACAAGGATGTTTGTTCACAGCAATATCTGGTACCAGCTGAACCCCCCTCTAAAGTGGTTTAAAGGGACTTATTCTACTGTACTATTTCCACAATCACCTCAGAAACTTCTGCCATCTGCTGCTCATCATCTAGCCCAGTGGGTGGTTCCTGGCCTTCTTCTCAACTCTGGTGATGGCCTGTTTCTGAAGCTCTTTCAGGCCATACCACCTCCTACCATTAACCAGCAAGGGCAAAGGGCTTTCACTTTGTTTTAGCAGGTGATGGAATTTTTAAATTATTTCTTTTGTATTGGTGCTCTGTTCTGTATTTGTTGCAACAATTAGAACAACAATTAGGTTGGGCTCAGAATGGTCTTAACTTATTGTAAACTGCATAGTGCAGTATGTTTGTTGTATGATAATAATGCATCAATAAATTCTGATACAGCAATACCTACAGTGGGAATCCAAAGATGCAGGCAGTTCTGTTAATTTCTAGCAATTTTCATTTCTACCAGGTCTTTTGTAAAGGTAACAACTTTTGCTGATTCAAGATTGAGCCTCCCCCAAATACTTTGTATTAAAACAAAGATATGTCCTGTTACTAGATGAAAAAACCTATTTCCCCTTCTGATATCGTGGAAATTGCAGCTAACCTTAGAGGGAACAGCAAAGTCCAGGGGAAGTAGCAGATGATATCATAATCCATTTTAATAATAATAATAAAAAAAGGTCCTGGAGCTTCAAACTCACAAGAGCTCTGGTTCTACCCCACTACTGGTGTGTGAATGAATGTGCTTTTAGTATGCGAATCAGATCTAAGCAACATGTCAGGGCCACACATTAACAGCTTTCTACCTCCATATGTGTTTTTCTATGCATGGCAGGATCAAAGATATTTTCCCCCTGTTTTTAGCTTTATAGTCTTTTGTGCGTCATTTATAAAACTGTATCCAATCTTAGGAAAAAATCAGCCATAATGTCATAATAGCAGAATTCTGTCACTGAGAAAAAAATAAATAAATAAGGCCACTTGTTTGAAGAAAACTGAGGAAAGAATTCCTTGACTTTTAGCATGGTCTGTTATTCTTAATTGTCACCAGAGACTAGGTTAAAGCAAATAAACATAGAAAAATGTCAATCTAAATTGTGGGATCAAATTTGCCTCCTCAGATTAACAGCCAGTTCTCCCCCTTTTCCCCCACTCCTCGGCATTACCTAGAAATGAAATCAAATGTAGAGCCAACTGGACACAGCCTGCCAAATGACAGGATATCCAGAGGCTTTTCCTATGTTCTTGCAAACAGCTTGTGCTAGCACTGGCAAGCTTTTCATTTCTTGCTACCAGGAAGCATCCGTTGATTCTTCTACTTGGCAAGAAGGATCTCCTTTCCAGATTCTCGACAGATTTATTTTGGTGCCTGAGCATGCAGTAAAACCTCATTTGTTTGGGGAGGGAGAAAATAAGGTCTTCAGTGGATAATGCCCAGTAGGCATTCTCTGAGGGACGACTCAGACTGGCTTTGAAAGGCTAGTTTGGTACCAGTTCAAAAATCTTGTCAACATTCTTTGGGCTCTTGTAACAGCATAGCCTGGTGTTGACTGTCACAGGAGTGAGACTGACACATCCTGATGGCATCCCTGGAAATGCTGTGACTTTTTCAAGTTCCACTTGATGGGAGCCAGCCTAAAAGCAGCCAAGAATACCAGGAAAACATTTTGCACTAAAGAAAATCAGGCCTCTCTCTCTCTCATTCTCTCATATGCTCTTCATCTTTCTTTTATCTTCACCATTACCAGCACCATCTTAAAAGTACTACTTCCATCCTCAAGAAATCAGGAGAGGGGACTGACGGGGAAACCAACCAGCTATAGCTAATTTTATTTACTATACAGAACTGAGGATTCTCTGGGGAGGATATTGTGGTGAAGGCATTTTTTTTTTTCATTTGGGGAGTGAAGGAGCTCTGATATTATGCTTGATTGTTTTAAAAAGTTTCCATAAAAGCTTCCCTGGATGGTAAGTTTCACTGAATTGCTGAGACCAGCCATTGAGGAGATAATTGCAGGCAAAGTAGCACAAAGAGCACCAAATTTATTTATTTCAACCTTTCATGGGTGCATGGGGAAAATGGCATCTTTCTAAAGGGAAAGGGGACAAAACAGAGCAGTGCAGGAATTAGCACTAAGCCTTTCTTAACCCAGGTTGTTGAGTGTCAGTTCTAAAGTAAAGCCTTAATTCTAAACTTTTCATAGGAGACTCATTTCAATCTTCTGATTAGAAGGAAAAGAAAAAACAGCAGTGCTAGGCTTCCAGATTGGTTGAATTCTTTAGCCCTTTTGAATAAGAGGAAATATGACAGAGTTATAGAAAATTATACTTGAGGTAGAGAAAGTAAATAGGGAAAATGCTTCTGACCATTCTAGAACCTGGGCCTGTCCTCTGAATCTGAATGGTGGGAGATTCAGGATACATCAAAGGAAATGCTTCTTGAAAGAGCACATAGTTAAACTGTAAAATTCATTGCCACGAGATATAGTTATGAATGAATATATGGATGGATTTAAAAGAGGATTGTATAATTTGAGGCAGGATGGGACCATCAATGGCTTCTAGTCAGGATGGTTACATATCGTCTCCAGTATCCTGAACAGTAAAGCTATGTATATAATTTGCTTTGAAGCACAAAACGGGGGAGAATCAAATTGCAATCAGGTCCTGTGGGTGCACTTCCTGTAGGTAACTGAATGGCCACAATGTGAGCAGAATGTTTGGACTAAGCACACTCTGGCTGCTCTTACATTCCTTGTAAAAGCCAACATGATGTAATGGTTTGACTATGATCCTGGAGATGAGGGTTCAGTTCCCCGCTTGGCCATGGAAACCCACAGGTGACATATCACATCACATCACATACTCTCAACCCCAGAAAACCCATGATAGGTTTCCATTAGGATCACCATAAGTCAGAAATGACTTGAAAACACACAATAGCACGTTCCTTGTAAGTTTATATTCAAGTTACTTTTTTCAGTCATGGAAAGAAAAGGGAGCAGTATCCACAGTTTTCACTCTTACAACCATGGTGGTGGTGGTGCTAGGTTTAAAGGAAGCTCCTCTATTTCACAACTCCTCAAACCATACTTCCTGTCTCCCATCAGTGAAAAAAACAATTATATTCATATCCCATGTGCATATAATTTGGCCTTTAGAGCACTTTTGACAGTTTTTCATAGTACATCTTGATGGATTTCTGTGGCAAGGGAAGAACAGCCACCAAGAATGTATTTCCAGAAGTCAGTGTTGCTTAGATTTGATTCACAGATGATGCAATCAAGTAAGCAGTCAGAGAATATTAACAGTCATGACAGAACAAAGCAGAGATGGTAATCTCTGAGGTATTTATGGGGCAAGCTATTCAGTCTGATTACCAGAGGAATCCATTTTTGTACCATATAAATATGCAAGGGACCATGTTTCCACCCCCCCTATCCTGGGGAGGGGAGGCATACTTACCTTACTTTGTGGATAAGGCATGCTGAAAGTAGCCAGTTTTTCATGTACATACACCCTGACTATTTCCATAGGGAATGCTCACTAACATGTTTATTGGCCATTTACAGTAGAGCTGTGGTTTTTCCTAGCAGTTCACAGCCATCAAGTGACTATTCCTATTGTTTTTAAAGTACTCCTGATGAGTGACTTGACACCTATACAGGTGTATAAGACACTTATGAAATAGTTTTTTCCTCCATCCAGAAAAAGAGTGAGGAGATTATTGTTCTTTCAATATAGCTGTTGAGATGGTCCTTATTTGCAATAACTTCAGCCTTTTTAAACACTCTCTCTCCCTCCCTCTTTTCTCTCCCTCTGTATGTCAGAATATAACCTAGAAACAGAACAAGTTGGTCAGGATGCAGGATTGTATAGCCACGTTGGGTTCTGTACTGGGAGTTGTATATAAATAAATACAAACGAACATAAAATAAGCACAAGTCACAACACAGCAATGTTGCTGAACAGGGCAATGTTACCAAAAAATTCACCTGTGCAGAGATACCTTTAGGCATCCAAAATCTGCTTTAAGAATAATTTTATCACAAAATGAACATTTAACAAATTCACTTTTTCTGGCATCCACTTTTTTTTTTTTTTGTCAGCTGCAGAAAGAAGAAAAAAAATAGTTTGCAAGAGTTCATCTATCCTTCCCTCTATCCGCTGAAGGTGCCTTGTGGTAAGAGAGTGATCAAGCAGCTGGCCAGACTGTGGAATTTGCTGAAGGGCTCTATTGATGGCTGCACTATGTTTATTTGGTAGTGGTTGTTTACAGCACCTGTGGGTGGATTAGCAAGTCTTGACTTCAGCTATTTGTTCAGCAAATTTAAACTGTGAGCTGTGTGTATAATTAGGAAGTGCTGTACTTTCCACTTGGTCACGGCACCTAGCTGACCCCTGCTCTAGGCGAGTGTAATTCTAAATAGAAGAGTGCTGGTTAGATCCCACCAGTGTCAGCTCCAGAGCTGTCTGCAAGACACTTTCCTACATATTGCCAGCAGAATAGCAATATATATATATATATATATATATATATATATTGCCATATAGTGGACAGAAAGCCCAAAAAGAAACTGATAATTAAATTTCCATCTTAAGCAATATCTAGATCAAAGCCAAGTGACCCATACAACTGATCCAGCTGCTTGCAGAAAGAAAGGGGAAAATTATGGAACAGTAAATAGAAAGAAAACAGACCTTTCATAAAAAAAATAAAAGAGCCAATCACTAGGCACCGTCCTTGGCACTAGCATTTAGTAACTGATAATTGCTGTAAGTAGGGCCAGTGAGCTTTGGAAATATTACTCAGTAAATTTTAATTAGCACCCTGGGGATTGAAGCATTTCTGAATAAGCTCATGGGAGACTCTTTCTCCCCCAACTGGTGGCAAAGTGTGCTGAGTAATTTTAGATCAGCCTGCCTGTCAGAGTGGATCAGTATCATCTTGCCACTTAGGCTGGGGAAAATGCACCTGCTTCAGCATGGAAATAAGGTGCATTATCTGCCAATTTGCGCTGCTTATTTTTGCTGCTGCCCTGGTTTGACAAGTGGGAAATGTGGATGCAGGGATTATTCATTCTTTCAATTGGGGGTGGGGGTGGAGGATGGAAAGAAGGTAAGGATGATTGGGTAGTTAGGGAGAAAAACACTTGGCACAAAAGGACATGCCACACACATCCCCTTACTCTGTTTGAAATAAATGCATTGAGGACTCTTATTAAAATAGCCAAGAATAGGAAAGAATCATCTTGTTTCTTTGGCAGGTCACTCTGATGCATTAAAAAAGAAATAGCCTAAAGAAATATTGATGGCTGATAGTGGATGGAGCTAATAACAGAGCAGACATTAGCATTCTATTTCACGTCATCTAAATTACTTTTCAGTATTTTTTAAAAAATAAATTAGAATGTTCAAATGATATCACATTTCATCTCTATTTTCATCTTGCTTGCAGAAGGTGGCTTATTGAAGCAATGCGTATATCCCAGATTCACTGAAGATTTCCAACCCCGGGCCCCAACACACTTTCTTGATCTCCTGGAAGTGAGCAGCAAATCTGTGGAAGTCTGAATGGTGACTTAGAAGCAAATCTCCAGTGAACAACTTTGCAGTAGAGCTGTGCCAAATGCAGGTCTTTTCTGAAGTGAACTCCGGATACAGGAGATGGATACAACATTTACCTTTGATGAGATAAGGGTAGCACTTTATTTGTTTCCCAGCTAACACTCTTGACTCCTCTTATATGGTTTCCATACTTCTTTCCTCTGAAACCAGATCAGTCAACATCAGTGAGGGCAGTCTCAGTGAACTTAGACCAAGTAATGGGAGGAAACTTTATCCTACCTTTTTGTCAAATTTTACTTGTTGGCAAACTTCTGCCAAGATAATAAAAGCCCATGTTATCTACCTTAAAATCATATCATCAATCCCTTGTATCTACCACAAGAAATGCTTAAAGGAAATGTGTGCACACCATTTTCATTCTTTCTGTGCAATCTTCAGCAAGCTGCTTTCCAGGTTGGACCTAGAGTCATAGCAGGATTAGAACATGAGTTCTTAAAAATTAATAGAACTAAATAAGATCATCAAGTGTAAAGATATATCATTAAATACTAAAGTCAGAATCATCAATGCCATAGTATTTTTGATTTCTATGAACAGCTGTGAAATACGGACAATGAAGAAAGCTGACAGGAACAGAATCAGCTTATGTGACATGTGGTCAAAGGGTGTTCTACAGATACCATGGGCCACCAAAATGAATAATAAATGGGTTATAGAGCAAATCAAGCCTGAACTCTCTCTAAAAGTCAAGTTGACCAAACTAAGTCTATTGTACTTTGGGCATATTATGATATGACATGACTTATCAGAGAAGACAATAATGCTTGGTGAAGTTGGAGGCAGGAGGAAAAGAGCAAGACAGAATTACAGGTTGACAGATTTATCAAGGAAGTCACAGTCCTGAATTCAAAGCCCCATTCCTTAGCTGTTCTTTTTTCTCCTTGCAGATGTCATCATCTGTCAGGGAAGGGTGTCATTCATCTGCCCCCTTACCCAGTATAGGAGCTGCTTCAACAAATGGCTCACAAGGATTCTCACAACTGTGTAGGAATGCAGTCTGACCTCAACGCCTTTCTAGCTCCATGCTGTGGCAAGAAAATCCGACGGAACCAAAGAAGGGAAGAAGGCGAAGCAGTGCAGACAAAGGAGCCAGCCCACATCTGAGAATATATCCAACATATTATGGGTTAGGAACATGCAGCATGTTCCACTGAGCCATTTCTTGTTTACAGAATAACTACCACCACAAATAAAATAAAATATAAAATAAAATAAAATAAATTTATTCTACCTTTGTTAAGGTACTAATAAATGGAGACTAGGAATGAAAACATATATATAGCAAAGAGAAACTGCTTGCCCTATATGATGCAGCTGGTCCCACAGCTATTATTATTATTATTATTATTATTATTATTATTATTATTATTATTACATGCTGGACTGTTACAGCACGCTATTATTTCACTTTCAACATCCTATGGAATCCTGGGGTTTACAGTTTAGGGAGGAGCCAGCCGGCAAACCCCAGATTCCATAGGATATTGAAAGTGGAATAACAGTGCTATAACAGTCCAGTGTGGAAATGGCCAAAGCCTTTCCTTGTGCTGTACCTTGCTGATCCAAGTTTCTCCATGGGGGTGTTATTAGTTATTCCACAGTAATGGAATGCCATGATGTGACATCATGAAGGAAGGTCTTCTCAGTGGTGGCACCATCCCTCTTGAATGCTGTCCTGCATGTGATTTGAAAGGCAGAGATTGTTTTGAGTGCTTCCTGAAAAGAGACCTGTTTACTCAAGCCTTTTTAGACTGCTCTTTTTTTCTGTATTATCTATCACATTATTATTTTTTTTTAAAAATGTTTTTTGAACTGTTTTGCATTGTTTGAACACTGTAAACAGATTAGAGTTTTATCATCACAGGCTTTACTTAGTAAGTAAATAGGCAGTTCTGTGCCTTTCACACAAGTGCTATGCAGGCTGGCAAGTAAATCACTAGTCTTCATCAGTGACAGCATCCCTGTTTGAGTAAGTAGGAAAGCACACTTACTGGACAAGGGCTTTATTACACAAGGCAGGCACATTGCAGTTGCAGCAGGATGATAGCATCTTACCACATGATGTTGTTTCTTTTCTGTTGTTCTTCTGGTGGGAACTCATTTGAAAAGTGTTTCTTTTATTAACACAAATAATGACCTGCGTTCTTAAAGAAAGACGTTCCAAATGGTTTCCCCCTGGGAGGACAACAGAAGAGGAACAAGGTAATATGATAAGTCCCAGCCAAAGATGCTATTATGCTGCTGTAACTGTGATTTACTTGCCTCGTGTGATAGAGCCCTAAG
This sequence comes from Iguana delicatissima, assembly GCA_948472985.1. Lineage (NCBI taxonomy): Eukaryota > Metazoa > Chordata > Lepidosauria > Squamata > Iguanidae > Iguana > Iguana delicatissima. The sequence continues at coordinate 149,190 of CAOKZL010001696.1, read as the reverse complement.
TAGTCTTGCTCTGATAGATTAAAACAAAGAAAGAGATTGTAATCAAAACTGTATTAACTGGTTGTTCAGAGGACCTCAGAGAGAGTCAGTGATGTATATGTGCCTACTCAGTTAGCAATATTTTATCGTGTGTATTTTCTATTGACTGACTGATTGATTGATTCCAGTTATATGCTGCCTTTCTCCTGATGTGGAGCCCAAGGCAGTTCACAAAGCTAAAACATGATTAAAACAAAACGAAAACAAGATCTGACAATGAAAATTAAGAAATAGTTAAAATTAGCCACATCAAAAACGTTACACTCTCTCACACACAAACATATATGCACGCATGCAAATATTTTTATTTTTATTTAGGAATTGATAAATTCCTTTAACTAAGTTAGTGGTCTAAATTAATACTCACTATATGAACACATGTACACGCAGTCTTATAGACATGTATTTTCATTGATTTCAGTGAAATCGGTAAAGTATAAAAATAAATAAACAAATAAATAGCATATATGCAGTGTGCACAAATGCAATGGACCCCTACATTCTGGTGTAGCTCAACTCTGCCCCCTAGAGTGTCTGGAATATTTGGCATCCTGCCAGGAAGACTGAATAGGCCAGATGTTTCCTTTTGTTCTCTAGTATATGTCCAAATCTTTATCTTCTTTCTACAGTAATTTGATCAGCTGGAAATACCTTGTTCCTATATAAGTCAGGTTTATCATCCTAAAGAAATTGGGTTGAATTGTTCACCTGGTCATTGCTGGTCTAAAACAATAGTGTTATTATACTTTCTTTAAAAATCCATGAGGGTAATCATGTCCATGAATAATTACAGATGTCAAAAAATTACATTTTAGAATCTGAAGTAGGGGGTCAATTTGCAGAAAAAGTCAGTCAGATCCATACAATTCAAAAAGAGATTTGCACTTTGTGGATTCTTCAGAAAACCCTAAGCATACATTGAAAGAAATTCAAAATATTTATTATTTATATTTTATTTTATAGGAGATTGAGGACACACTATAACTACGGATATTTACTAAGCAGTTAAACTCTCTGAAATGGTTGAAGCTCTAGCCAGGCAAGATTCTTCTAAAATTTCCAAAGAATATCACTTGGAGAAGCTTTTATTGTTACAAGTTCACTCAGTTCAAGAGACAGCCCTGAAGGCTGGAAAGAGGCCAGCATAATCCAATTATTAAAGAAGCTACTGAGAGCCATACCAGAAGATTACAGACCAGTGAGCTCAGTGCCAATTTCAGGGAATGTCTTAAGAAACTATTTTAAGATATGCACTGAAATAGGGGAAAAGCCACATTTTAATCAAGGTTTGGTTATACAGAAGGAAATTAATCAGTCCTAGGAATGCAGAACTACATTAATCATAGCACTGCTTGTAGTTTATTCAGAAACTAATTTGTATTGTAGTGTGTTTCTTATGATGTATTATAGTTTCCTTTCATTAAAAGTATTTTGTAACAGTACTAGATAAGTAGACTTCATGTTCAGCTGTTCTAATTCAAATTTGTGTTTTTCTCATGAAGACAGGAAAGATATCTGTGCTCTAAGACAGAAAGATGTTCAAATTCAGCAGAGTTGGGTAGCCTATGGTCCTCCAGGCGTTGTTGGACTGCAACTGCTATCAAGCCTAACCATCACAGCCATTGGTGAGGGACCATGAGGTTTGCACTCTAGCAACATTTGGAGGAACGCACACTATTCACCTTCGAAATTCAGACATGTTTCTGCTTCTACCAGTGGTGTTACTATACTAACAAGTGTTTTTCAATGTCAGTGGAAACAAAGGATCTCCTAGAATGAAAAGTTTACCATAATTATTTCCCATAAACTACCTCATTTGAGGTAATGTTTGACAGCACAATCTTCTACATGTTTACTCAGAAATAAGAACCATTGCAATCAACAGCTCTTGTCACTTGACACATCTATGAAAGAATGCAATCTATGGCCATTTCTGTACTATACTGTAATAGTGCTATTATTCCACTTTCAACATGCTATGGAATCCTGGAGTTTGCAGAATTCACAGCCAGAGAGCTCTTTGGTCTCAGTAAAGTATAAACCCCAGAATTCCACAGGATGTTCAAAATGTACTAATAGCACTATAACAGTGTAGTGTGGCAATAGCCTAAGACTGTAAGCTTAAGCCTTACAGCAGTGAAGTTCTATTCCACATCTACACAAAAGTCTGTCCCTCTAGGTTCACTGGAGCTTAATTCCATGGGATATGGAAATATATTGGAGAATGATCTACTAGGAATGCTTTCAAATCAATTTGTATGGGATCAGACTCTGCAAGTCTCTTTCTATGCTTCATATATGCACATTATTTATTCAGAATCTCACCCTTCCATCACAGAATTCAGGCAGGGTATTTTGGCTTATCCTATTTTATCTGTACAGAAACCTCAAAAGAGTACATGTACCAAATGTTGTTCAATTGCAGCCCTCAGCATTCTTCCTCATTGATCATGCTCTTATGGTTGCTGGAAGTCATAGTACAACAACATCTGGAGGACTGAACAATTTGCACAAGCTGCCCTGGGGCAGAGAGACAGTCATGGCTCCAAAACTAGCCAGCAAGGTCTTAATGTTGTGAAACTTTGACCTGAACACTCCATTTGTGACACCATGGTATCTCTTTTCTCAGAAAGATGTGTGAAGTTTTCAATGAAATCAAGAAACTGTATCATGGTATTCTGAATCCACAGCCAATGTGGTATTAGTGGTTTGAGCATTGGATCATGACACTGGAGACCAGGGTTTGCTTTTCCACTTGGCCATGGAAAACCACTGGGTGAGTTTGGGTGCATCACACACTCTCAGCTCCAGAAATCCACCAAATATCAGAAACAACTTGAAGGCATGCAAAAACCACAATGCTGAACTGAGTTTATAGAAGTAGTAGATCCATTTTGCATTTTATTGCATGTTATGTAATTGGAAATGAATTGGATGAATAATTTTTTTAATTAGTATAATGTTGGGAAATAGCTTTTTTTTTAAAAAAAGCATGTAACACTCAGTATTCATAATATCATTATGTATTAGTCATAAAGTTCCAAGTATAAACTGCTTGTTATCAGTTTTACCTTTTGATTCTTTGTTATCACTTTTATTGTTTGTTATTATTTTTATTTAATAAAATAATCTGAACCTTTATTTTCAGATGAATCTACATGATTAGCCTGAATTACATGTTTACCTGTTTTTCTCCCTGTTTGTATTAGGAAAGAATATGGATACCTGAATAGCTATGAACGTGAAATCTACATGTATCTAATCAAAATAGTACACACCAAGATTGTTCTTCAAGCAAGATTCTTGAATTATCTTAAGCGATCATCCTGGAGCCAGAAGGAATTAAAAAAGAAAAAACACCAGAGCCTTCTGCACAGTTTACTTGCTTTATGGCCTTCCATAAAGCCACTTAAAACAAGAACCTCTCCCTTTCCCCTCAAATAGGAGGCATTTGCCTCCTAGAGCAGAGGCTGCCTCTCTTGAAGTACTAAAACCCTATGAAATGGCAGATAAGAAAACAGAGCCTGTTCTCAGTTAGCATCAAAAGGTATTCTCTGCAGACCAAACATCAAACAATTGATGGACACCAGGCCAGATGTTGAGGCTGATAGTTCCAGCCTAAGCAAAGATTCTTACATAAAGCCTCTTCTAATCCTTATTCTACACAGAAGACAAGCCAGACTGTCTTTAGGTCTGATGTAAACCATCTATTTATAGTAACATTTTACATGTATTTGTAAGTTATAGAGTTTGGCTAATAGAGAGTATGAAGAGTCAAGTTGTTTCTGGGTTGTTGTTGTTGTTGTTTTTAAGGCCACTGGCCTCCATCTCTTCATTAAAATCTCTCTCTCTCTCTTTTTGTTTATTTTTGGCTATAGGTTTTGCATAAAGTTCTCACTGGGGATTTATGCATGGCAAAAAAGTAAACATTTACATGCCTTCTTAATTCTTCTTGGACTCCAATTCCATCTACCCTGGTTGGCATGATCAATGATTTAGGAAACATGGGAATTATGGTCTATCATCTCCGAGCCGGTCTACTACTCTCTCTGCATCACATTCTCTTTTTTGTTTTGTTTATTGTGGAATTTTGTTACAAATCGCCTTCCACCACAGTGAACACTGAGGACATCGTACATTTGAAAATAACACTACAATATTAAAAATAAGTAGTTTACAATAAGAAAACAATTATTCTATTACTGTTAAGAATTGCTATTGCCAAGTTTTCTGATTACTTAAAAAAATGTAGACCGAACCTGGCTCAGAGCATAGTGAAAAGTATGTAACCAAAGATGTATGCAGACTGCAAAACAACATCACGTCTCCAATTTTTTAAAAGAATATATTGGCTTTGCTACTGCATGCAAAATATATCAGCATGTTATTGCATTATGCATGTGCTCTGAACCCCATGAATGGAAGGCATGTTGTCTAAAATTGTCCTCTGAAAGAAATATCACAGTAAGAGAGACAAAAATGTTCTAGAATAAAATCAAAAAGCACACTTAGCATTCAGACTGGTTTCTCAGGCTCCAATTCTATGTTTCAACAGGCATTATTCTGACTTCTGAGGGAGAGAAGAGCAGCCAAGCACAGCTCTGCCATGCCGTGGCCCAGGAGCTGAGCAGCCCTCCTTCCAACGTGCACTGGCTCAGGAGCCCTCCCTCCATCACGACTGCCATTACTCTGACCTCTGAGAGAGAAAAGAGCAGCCACCGTCTGCTGGACTTAATCTCTTTCCTCGCTGCTATCCCTGTTCCCTTTTGTGTCATGCCTTATTTAGATTGTAAGTGTGAGGGCAGGGAACTGTCAGACTATTAATTTGTACACTAACTTGAAGCCTTTTTGGCAAAAAGATAAGGCATAAATTACTCTAAATGAATCAATAAAATAAAATTACCATCACAGGAGAATTTCATATCTTTTCTAGACAGTGTGAAGCAGGAAAGATGCATCTAGTATGTTAATACATGTGCTTATAAGTATTAATATTTGCAGAACAGTTAATGAAATAACCAGTTGTGTTGGTTTCTCGGTTACACTGGAGCATTTGTGTGCATGTGTGTGCATGTGCTTTCCAGTTGCCTGTTGACATATGGTGAGCCCATGAATTTCACAGAGTTTCTTTAGGCAAGGAATACTTGCTGACTGTTACATGGATCTGCAGTTGCTCACATACAAAGTGGATGTACCACTCATTAATTATCAAGGGTATCTTTGTGCTATGTCACCACTTTTCTTGGCAAAATGCACCTTTTTCAATTGCTGATTCTATGTATTTTGCTGCAAAAAGTGGTGAAGTAAACAGCTGTGCAGTATTTAGAAAATAATGCAAAGTATGCTTCATTTGTTCCAATGTGCAACATGTCAAGTGAGGAGCAGCAAATAGTCCCCTCAGTACTAGACTCACCATCCACCAAGTACTTCCGATTCCACTTCTCCACATATCCAGACTTCTCTACATTAAATAACTTTAACCTTCATGCACCAAGATGGGGCATGCTAGACACTCTGAGTCATGTTTTCATGCAGAATCCACACAGAATTAGACCAACAATGTAGGCCAGAGCACTGTCAGCTGAAGAGATAGGAAAATTGTTTACATGTTTCAGCCATTTTCCATATATAAGGTCACAATTCTACACTAAAGTAGTTTATAAAATGCAAGTCAGTATAACATGATGTTTTTTTGGCAGCCATGATACTCAAAAGCAGAAGTGACATACTTTGAGTGGCAGTGTATTGGCCCCATTCCAGTGGAAGTAGTAGAGGTACAGGCTGGGAGCAGTAGATTTGTCAACAAGTTTAGAAAATGCAGGAAATGTACAATTAAGCACTTCCATGGCCCTAACCACAGTGCTATCTCACAGTTAGGGTCAGAAAATACCCCACGACTCCTTCAACAAAGTGTTTCCCACTTTTAATTCTAATTCAGTTATTAAAAATATCTGTGGGGGATATCTACCTTTCCCCATAAGATCTGCAATGTATTTTAAACAATATCAGATATTCATGCATTTATTTATACGTTTGGAATCTGAACGCAATATGAGATGAGGGCTTTAATTGGGAATTTTCTGCCACAAGAAAAGGGAAAATGGATGATGGCCAGGATTAACTTGGTTGGCAGTTTCAGCTGCTTAGCATGCACGATTTGCTTGGCACACATACTGTAGGGTGCTTAGTTTTGACAGAGCTATTGTGACTGACAAGAGGATTGCTCTGTCTTCTGAAAATGTACAACACAGAACATTCTACCAGTTGAATTATTCATTCAGAGCTTCCGCCAACAAAGAGCAAGTTGCCTTTCAGTTATTTGAGGGGTGTCAGGGGGAGGGTTTTTTTTTTTTTTTTGAAAACTAGGATGATGTCAATGATGTTTAATAGAGAGAGGTGTGATAATAATAAGCTTGAAAGGAATTGCAAGGGGTAACATCTGCCTAATAAATGCAAAGCTACTTAAAAACACGTTGGGAAAAAAAAAAACCTCAACTGCGGTAGAAAATAACCTTTACGATTTGAAGGAATTGGAAACAAATGCAGCCTTGACATTTAAAATGCAAGAAAATGTTTAATATTTTAAGTTGAATTTTATACTGATTTCAGATGACACACATCACAACATGACCCCACTAGGAAACTTCAGGGCATGAAAAACAAAGGAACTGGAGATGAACTATAACATTTTTTGTTCCAGCGTGCTTCATAGTGTTTACTCTGAGGCCATAAAGCAGCACAGAATTGTATATGTTTGAGTCTTACTGATTTGTTCCCAGAAAACATTATACACACAAATCATTTCCAGTGTTTGAAAGCAGGTCTACACAGAGTCGGGTCAAAAGATTGTGGGAGTATCCACTGATAGTCTACAACAAGCTTTTAATGGGATTATTTAAATTGAAATGAAAAGATTATTTAGGTTTCTAATTTGTTTTGGACAATATGACATTTGTAAAAATTCTGTTGTTGCACATATTCAGCAACGGTGGTGCCATAAGAGCAGGCTTCTTCAACCACATTCCATACTAGGAGCAGCCAGAGCTTGGAAAAATTACTATTTCTCACTTGTTTGTGCTGAGAGGAAACACTGGTCACTCATATGAGAGTATATAATCCTAGCATGGTCACTTTCAACCCCTTGAGATTTTTCTATAGATTTCTCCACCATTGAGCTGTTTGCTATAGGGGTTGTGGAGTTAAGGTGTTTACCAATTATGTCTCCTGCTGTTCTGGCTAAGAACTCTGGGTCCATGGACCAATTGCCAGGGGTAACCTGAAGCACCTCTTTCACTGTATTTGTTTGAACTTCTGTATTACTCTTTGTTCCATTTGACTGATTAACCAGTGAGTCAAACCAGTGAGTCAAAAGCTGTAATACCTGAGGTGTTACTACTAACATATTCAGCACTCATATCTATTGGAACACAATAATCTAGGATTGATTTCTGAGTGAGACTTCCATGAGTTTCCTTTGTCTGGGCCTCCTTTGCCTGACTCTTCTTTTTGTTAGCCTGAGCTCTCTGCGATTGAGTCTTGACCATGACTAAGGAGGACAAAATTAGACTGGCTCCAAAAGGTGTATAGAGCTATCAATAAACTCTACTCAATGAATCCCCTTATACACCCATCCAGAAGTCCAGAGATCTACTCCTGCATCCTAGCAAGACTTAGCACAGCTGTCTGCGAGCTCAGCTTCTGGTCCTCCACTAAGGCAATTATTTCATTTGTTTTAAAAAGCACGACATATATTCTTAATAGGGGCACAGCCACTCTTATGCTGCTGTTAGCAAATGAATTGAGCTGGAACAAAACTTGCTGTTTGTCTATATAACTTCCAAGTTGACCAGCTGTTGAATTTACAGCATTCCCCAGCATTTCTTGTGGTCTAAAAAGACCAAGGAATATGATTTCTGACATTCCTCTGAGTCTCTGGATTCAGGCTAGCCATGCCTCCAGCATAAAAGGCAAGAAAGGGGATGGAGAAGGGAGTGTTTACAGATGCTGAGTAAAGGGTACTCCATAATACCCCAATACCAATGTGAAAAACGATATCATCACATGAGGTGGAATGCTTGGTAGATTTTTTTTAAAAAATAACCAACAGAAATGCAATATCTTCTTTGGGATTTTTGTTCTATTTTTTTGTATGCCCAGAAGTCTATTGTGGCACACCACATATGTGCTAATAGCATCACTCACAACACGAGAGATCCATTTACTTGCTCATCCTCCAATGTCATACAGTCAGGTCTCCATGTTTGTACACAGATCTAAACATTTATTTGGCCCATCAGCCTCTTTAAAAAAAAAATCCAAAAAAGATATTTACAATGCGCCTTGGGGAGACTTTTGTAAGTTCTATTAGCCTTGTAAACAATGTACAAGCCCCTTCTCCACATGCCTTGCTTTTTATTGTTTCTGAAGCACTCCTGGAAGCCTCCTGAAAGAGTTGTATGTGGCTTTTTTAAAAAAAATAAGGCTAATAATATTTCAAGAGGCTTGAGGAGACAGGAAAACAAGGGGGGAAAGGTCAGTTTTTGCTATCCTTGCAAATTCAACATCAGGATGAGAGGGATCTTCAGGGGATTTACAAGGCCACAAAAGTTTAGGGTATGGTTGTGGGTAACAAAAGTTTAGGGTATGGTTGTGGCTGTGTGTTACCTACTGCCAATATGGGGTGATACACTTTTTTCAATGGGGAAATGTTATCTTAAAAAGAAAATGGCACACGTAAATACAGTCAGCCCTCCATATCTGCAGATTCTGTATCCAGGATTCAACCAACCATGGCCTGAAAATATTACAAACAGAAGAAAATAAAACAAACCAAAACAGCAAACTCAATTTTGCCATTTTATATAAGGAATGACATTTTACTATACTAATGTATGTAACAGGACTTGAGCATCCATGAATTTTGATATCCACGAGGGGTCCTGGAATCAAACCCTAGCAGATACTGAGGGCCCCTTGTATATGCCATAGTATGTTAGCAATGCCTCTTTGTAGTCTATGCAAGACATGGACATAAAACTGACACTGGATATGGGAAATACCCCTAACCCAACTGCAGAATATTTCAGCTTGCCTGGACATGCAATGTTGGATTTACAAATGAAAGTTCTTGAACAAAACAAAACAAAAACAAAAGAAGACCTGAAAGAGAAACTAAGAAGAGAGATATATTCACAAATTCCAATCAAGTAGCAGATTATGAACAGAGATAATGATTTCATGACATATCACAAACATGAGATCTCACTACTGCACATATAAAAAAAGGAATCTCCTCTGCAAAGATTTTGACCCCAAAAGAACTGAGGCCCTTTTCGCACAGCATTCGCCATGCAAAAGGGCCTCTGGAGCATTGCACAATTGCGAGGAGCCGTCCACATGACGTCCTCGCAATTGTGCGACGCTGCCAGGGCCGGTAGATGCTGATTGTGCACTATTTCATTTTTGGCTTCTAGCCGAAAATGGTGAGTGATCGCACATCACTCCAGGGCCCCGCGTGCACTTACCGTGCATGCAGAGCCTCTGGAGCCATGGCGCTCATGCTTCTTGCCCCAGCGCAGCCTGGGAAAATCCCAGGCTGTGCTGCGGAAAGAAGGAGGAGCCCTCATGCTTCCTGCTAGCTAGCAGGCAGTGGCTGCGGAGCTGAAGCAGCAGGAACAGAAGAGCCTCTCGCAACAGGCTGCTCGCATGATCCCCACGCCCCAGCGCTGAGAAAAGGTAAGTTGCAGAAAGGGCCTGAGTCTTGGTAAGCAGATTTATTGCTTTCACATATTAATACTCATCAAGTAAATAAAGACTATACTTTGTTGTATGTGCCTTCAAGTCATCTATTGTTTTATGGTGGCTCCATTAATTTCATAGAGTTTTCTTAGGTAAGGAATACTCAGAGGTGGTGTTGCCGGTTCCTTCCTCGAGAAATCTAGCCAACAGCACCTGCTATTCATTGGCAGCTTCCCATCTGAGTTCTAACCAGGGCTGACCCTGCTTAACTTCCAAGATCAGATGGGATCTAGTGCCTTTAGGGTGTTTCAACCAAAGATTATACTAATCACTTGAAAGATCTGGATCATCTAACACAGCTCATTGAAGATTTATGGTCAGGCTCATAATTTGCAACTTTTTTTGTATCCTATTTAATTCTACCCCACCTCCAAAACTCTTTAACAAAGCTTAAAAACCTGTGGTTTTAGTATCACTCTATCAGCGCATCTGAATAAGTGGACTGATATACATGAAAACCCACACTAAAATATAAATCAGTTGGTCTAAAAGCAGCTGCTAGATTCCTCCTCCTTCCCTTTTTCCTTTTTATGTTCTGAGACATCAATATAGCTATTTCTTTGAAAACCATGCCTCCAGCAGCTACTAGTACTATCAAAGCTCTGCTAGCAATATTTTGGGAAGCTAATACTTGAAATCGTATCAGGCAGAATTATGGTAGCCCACTGCTGCATATGTTCTGAAATCTATGGACTGGGGACTTCAATGCTTTTTCACTGAGGAAAGATGAAACATGACTAGGAGAAAGAACATACTCTTTATATGTAAATAATTACAGGTACAATCCAGAGCTTGAGAGAATTACTTGTTTGGGCTATGACTCATAGAACAGCCAGTCTGTGTAAACTAAATAAGGGATAGAAGCTCCTGAGGCCTGAGTGATAATTTCCACCCTGAGAGTCACCAACTCTCTCCCTGTTCATTGACATATAAAAAATAAATTCATCCATCCATCCATTCATTCATAGTTGTAGTTGCTAATTGCCATCAAGTCAACTTTGACTTGTGGCAACTGCGTAAATGAGAGACCTCTAAGTTACCTTGTTGTCAACAGCCCTGTTCAAGTCTTTCAAATTCAGGGCTGTGGATTTATATTTGTTTGTTTGTTTGTTTGTTTGTTTGTTTAATTCTTTAGTTATTTAAAATATTCCTATATCACCTCCCTGCCCAGAAGGGCTCTCTAGGTGATGAACAAACAAAAGCAATTTCAACTGATTTCAACATTGATTTAAAAAAAATAAAATAAAAACACATTAAATATTCTGTAAAAACATTTACAAATAGTTTCAAAACAATCTTAAAATATTATTTTAAAACAGTAAAACAAAGGAATTTCAAACATTAAAGGCCATGTGGAATAGCAGTATTTTGGCTGCCCATCTCAGGAGCTCAGGAGAGATGGAGCCAGCCTGTCTTTAATAGGGAGTTCCACAGTTGGCGTACTGCTACCTAGAAGTCTCTGTTACATGTACATACCAACCTAAGTTCATGAGGTGTTAGGGCACACACACCAGGGCCTCTTTCAAGATCTCAAATTTCAGGGAAGCTCATCTGGGAAGAGGCAGTCTTTCAGCTATCTTAAGCCCAAGTTTTTTGGGGCTTTATAAGTGAAAACCAGTACCTTGCCAGTTCCTGATGTTATGTTGTCTAATATGCACAGTTGACACCAGTCTGGCTGTTGCATTGTACTAGCTATAGTTTCCAAATACTTTTGAAGGGCAGCCCTACCTAGAGCACATTGTAATAGTTTAACTAGGAGATAATTGGAGCACAAACCACTGTGGCCAGATCTGTCTTCCTAGGAAAGGACACAGCTGAGCAAAGGCCATCCAGGAGCAATTCAAGAGCACCCTCAAGCTGTGAATCTGATCTTTTGGAATGGGTCCAGCCTTATCCAGAATAGGCTGTGATTGACTAAGTCTGTAATGTGGTTTTCCTCTTTTCCTATTCCCTTCTGCCTTACCAACCATTATTGCTTTTTCAGTCACGTTTAGCCCAGTATAATGCACTGGACTTTTATTTGCTGGTGCTTTTTTAAAAATTGGTTTTAATTTTAAAATGCTTTAATTACATTTTAACTTTTACATGTTGTTAATTTTTAATTACATTTCTTTTAACTGTTGTAAGCTGCCCTGAATCCCCAAACTGGGGAAAAAAAGAGGAGATATGAATAAATGTTTTATCATCCTCATCATCCTCATCCTATGTCCAAAGTACAACAATTTCAGTGTAGTCATCTTGGCTGCAAGGATGAATTCAGGTTTCATTAGATGCATTTATTTGTCTTTTTTTGCAATCCAGAAAGATAGCATCCATAGATGTCTCCTGCAGCATCCATCCATTCATGGTCAGAAATCCACTTCTGGTCTTAGAGAATTTTTTTCCTTATACTTGAGAGGAGACTTGTAACTTATTCAAAAGGCAAATTATTACTTCTAGTAGGAGAACTCATTTTTCTTCACTCAAAAAATATTTTGGAGAGGGGAGATCTAGGAGGATCTAGGAGTGGCCCAGGGCCAACAGAAGAGTCTTGTGAGATTGCCACCTCTACTGTGCGCAATATCCAACCTAGAAGTATTTATGGTTTGACTTGATGGGTTCCCATATTTCCTCGTTGTTAGGTAGCTTCTTATATATTTGTATGTGGCTTGTCTGTTTGTTTTATATATTCTATTTTATTTTTTTAAAACCTACTTCGCGCATGATGGGGATGGGTAACTGTGGAAGGTCAGGGGGATGCATTATCCTCCCAGGATTGCTTAGAGGACTGCGCCCTGTTGTATTTACTCCCAGAAAAAAAAATCAATGTTTTGCTCTCAACTGCCCTCTAGCATATTATACAAAGTTAGACATTCTCGCCATATTTGGGGGGAGAGTGTCTTACTGAGTTAATGTTAGACACAAGAGAGGCCTTCTTTTAAGAACAGGAAGTGAGTAGAATTTCTGTTCCTTTCCTGTTTCAAAAAAACCCAAAAAACAGCTTCTCCTAGGCACCCATTGGCCCAATGCGCTCTAAATGTGGTGAAAATGCCCCCTTACGTCCCCTAGAAGACATTTGAGGGCAAAACATTCATCCATGTGGGCCAAAAATGGTCCTAGGGGGCCACATAGGCCATAATTTTCTTACTTCTGATTAGACAAAGGCCCAAATACTATTGTTAGACACAGTTAAAGTAGAGCCATTGAATCAACTGTTAACTCAACATCCAAAAGTTGATCCAATTGCTCTACTTTAGTTGGGATTAGTCAACAGGATTCCAGCTTAAGTTAGCTATTTGCTCCCACTGAAATGAATGGAACCAGTTAGTTATGACTTAAGTCTCATCAATTTCACTGAGACTGCTTATTATACATATTTGTATCTTGATTTTTGTCATATAGTCATAGGCATCTAAAAAAAAATCATCAGATCATCTAGCTAAAGGCAATAGAATGTATTAGAACCCTCCAATAAGTATCAGGTCACCAATTACAGCAATCAAAAGCAGGAGGAGTAAAAACAACATAAAACCCAAAGGACTGAATATCCAGTTTTGGCAAAACTATGCAAATCAATATAGCCTCCACAGGACAAAGGGCATGCACCACAGAAAGGTCTTAACACTGCAATCAAAAGTCCTATCAATTGCAGCAGCTGCTGCCTGGCAAGTAAGAACTGGGAAGGCTGGACTGGGATTCACTGTGTAGCTACGTTACCATGGTGGTTATGCATCATAACTATCTAAGTGAATTCAGGCTCACATTTATAGGGCAACCAACACTCTGTGTGTGTGCCTGGAGACAGTCTTCTCTCAGTTCCACTAGTGGAAGTAGTTCTGCCAGTAGAAGTATCTTGTGCAACCTTGGACAAAGAGATTAAAACTCAAAGCAAAGTTCTTTTTTTAAAAAATTATTAAACATAATGTTTAAATATATAAAACAATCCATGAGGGAATTAAAAAAAACCACACAAAAAACCCAAGACACACAACTACCTAAAACAAACAGAAAAATGACCTAACCTTAATCCCAACCTTTAAAAGAAAACAGAAAAGAAAAACCAGGAGAAAAAAACCTGAACATTTAGAAGGATAGATGCATGACCTCTGTCTCCACAGCTGGTAATTATAAAAACAGAATATTAAGCCTACTTCTTCACTTTTATATAACTTAGATATATTTCTGTTTATTGACAAAAACTAATAACTGTCAAAACCCCAAATGGAGATTTTCCCCTAATACTCTCTCAAATATGCAATAATCATGTCCCAATCTTTCTTAAAATTGCTCAGTATTTCTTCTTTAATCAAAATAGTCAATTTGTCCATTTCTGTTAAATCATATGACTTCATCAGCCAATCTTCTTGGGATGGGATAGTTGAATCCTTCCATTTCTGAGCAAAGCAGTCTGGCAGCCATAATCACACACTCCTCTACTTCTTGTTTAACTGATCATCTATCAGTCTCTGTAAGAATTGCTCAGGTTTCATTGGATCTCCAACTTCAAAATCTCTTCCATCACTTCGTGAGTCTGCATTCTAAATTTCTTTGCTTTCTCACCATATATGAAAAAGGTCCCCTCTTTCTGTTTACATGTCCAACAAGTATTAATTGATCCTTTATGCATTTTAGATAAGCTTTCTGGTGTCAAATGCCACCTATATAACATTTTATTAATTTTTTTCTTTATGGTCATAATTTAAAGTAAACGTTAAACCTCTTGTCTACATCTTTTTCCATCAGCCTTCAGGTCTTGTTTAATTTTTTTTTCTCATTTGATTCATATCCACTTTCACCTGATTTATATCTGCTCTCATTCATTAAATCTCTGCCAAAATAATTTTATTTGACTCAGTATACTTAGATTGTTCAATTGATCCTCTCCTTGAACTTTGCCTATTTGCTGCTTGTGTCTGTTCTCTGTCTTGAAGCCATTTTGACAGCTGTCAAATGCTTTAAAAAAATCTACTGCAGTTATTCCACTCCACCTCTTGAGGTCAGTACATTTCTCCATGCAATTCCCTCTAGTGACACTTAAACACTCACTGTATATGAAGGTGAATGTCTGGTCACCCTGGGTTCGTGGTCAGTTCACTTCCTGTTTTCCACCCTTTAGTAGAATCTGTTAACATTATCTGTATAAGGTAAACAAATTTTTTTCCCCACAGTTAAGGTTTATTAGAATCTTTAAGTCTTTGAAACTTCTAAATTAAACAGAGTCTATCAGTAAAAATTAAGAGAGTTAAAGCCTTGAAGGTTATCAGCATGTTTAGGGCTTCTTTCAGTTTTATTTTTAATTCAGTTCTACTGTGCTGATCTTGTTGTTAATTAAAAAGTTAATTCAGATGTTTTCATTCATGAAAAGGTTGCAGAAATATTAGTGGCAAAGTTAACTGTTCCTGTCAACTGGAGAGTTTCCTTAGATATAGCATCTTATGTTATTACGTGGTTAAGAAAGTTGGTTTCATAGTGCTTGTTTTGAAAAATGGCTGCTGGTCCATGGTGGGGCTCATGTGTTGTCTTGGTCTCCTCCAAGCCACCCAGCCTTCCAGGAATACCTTCTGTATCCCCAAGGTGCAATTTAGACTATGTGGATGATCCCCTGAGTTTCCTGTGCTGGGTGCCCTTTACAAAAGGACTCTGCACTGTCCATGAAGAAAGACTGCACTCTTTAAATTTATAACCTCACCATTTTTAAAAAAATGCAGAAATTTTTGCAAAACTCAGATGACTTATCCAATGTGGCAATGCAAAAGCAGAATAGTTCTGCAACTTCTGTTTTGTTTTTGAAGGTAAGTGAAACTGTTGGTTTTTTTTTAAAAAAAAGCCTTTTAAAGTTAAAGTTATAAATATAAAGTTAAAAATACAATGTAAAAGTGATTAATCAATCTTGCATTCACTGTGATATCACACCATTACAAAGTCATTAAATGGTTATTCTGTTTATATGTAAGAGAGGGTTTGAGTTCATCATAATCCAAACGTGTTTCTCAAGATGTGTCTATGTGATATTGGGGGATGACAAAGATCATTTGATTCACGGTTTGAGTAACAAATGAAAATAAACCATATTGGTTTAACTGAGTCTGAGTCTAATTTTAAAAGTGAAGCAGACAAGGAATATTGTTTATATTTTGCATTCTTATGATGAATCATCCAAGCAGCTTATGAATAAAATTCTAGAAATAAATAACTACACATTCCAATGATGAGATTTTTATAGTTCTTCCCATTCATATTGTACTTTCCTGCTTTCATCTTCTCCCTTGTGAAACTAGCGTAGGCTGCAAAACATGCTAAGTCCACAAGCAGACAGGAACAATTCATACACCCTATGTGAATCATGAAATAAATCAGTTGCTGACCAAAGCAGGGAAGCCAACATGGGCCATTTCTGCATTACAGTGTTAAAGTGCTGCTATTCCACTATCAACCTCCTATCGAATTCTGGGGTTTGTAGTTTAGGGAAGGGTACTTCAGATTCTCAGCCAAAGAGCTCTTTGGTCTCAGTAAAGTACAAACCCCAGAATTCCACAGGGCATTGAAAGTAGAATAGCAGAGCTTTAACACTGTAGTGCGGAAATGGCCACGGTGTTGTAGTTTAAGCACTGACCCTGGAGACCAGGGTTTGAATTCCTGCTCTGCTATGGAAACCCACTGGGTAACCTTGGGCAAGTCACCCTTTCTTAGTCTCAGAGGAAAGCAAAGGCAAACCCTCTCTGAACAAACTTTGCCAAGAAGACCCTGTGATAGCTTTGCCTTAGGACTGCCGTAAGATGGAAATGACTTGATGACACACAACAACAAATCCAAGCAGACTGCAAAAAGTAGGGAACACCCACAGGTAGATGCGATCACATTCCCATGTCTTATGGCGTATGTTCTACATCCCTGATCTCAAGGGAAATGTATAATTTCAGTGCATAAATGAATGTGGATTGATGACACAAGTAAATCCATTTCAACAGAAATTAGCTTTCTGATTTCCTGAAATTGATAATGCCAGGCTACACAGGTTTGGCAGCAGTTTTAGAATACTGTAATTTGGCATGAAACTGATTAGCATCAGCTGGGCTGCTGAGCATCTCCCCTCGGAAGCCTTCTTCAACAAACGCCTGAATATGTTTGTCCTGCAGCGGCAACAATTGTTGCACAAGCAAGAAGACCCAACTGATAGTGTGGCACCTTTAAACATATAGTTTACTTGTCCATTTAATAACTAGGAAATGACATCAATACAAGACATTATTTCTAGAGAAACAACAAAACTTTATTTATTTATTTATTTATTTATTTATTTGCACAAGATGTTTGATCCTGGAGCAAATTGAGGCATACCATACCTAACTTAAATTGCAATATACTGTAAAGTAATCACTTTACAGAAAACTGGTAATTTCGGGGGCTCAGCAGATGTTACCAATTTAGGACTGATTTTTTGGTCATTTTTTTTTGTATTATATTTTATGCCATGTGTCTCATTTTCACTGTTGTGAATGGGTAGGCATATAAACTGTAAAGTGTCAGATAAATTAAAAGAATAACTTTCTGTCATCACGTTTCGTAGCTGCTTTTAATTCTCTGGCTATTGACAATGACTTGAGCTATCAAAAAGTACATTTACATCCCAACTAGTGTGCCTATTTCTAGTCCAGTAAAAGAAATCAGTCTCAGTAGCTGAACTGGACATGTGTTTGTGTATGTGTGTGTGTGTGTGTATACAGTGCACCCAAAATTGCATGACTAGCGCAAAAATGTTAGCAATATCTGCTAAAAGCAATAGAGATACCTTGAACTATGTCAATTTTTAAGTTTCTTCAACATTGGTAAATATTTTTCAGAAAAAAATTGCACATATCTGCCAGCTGTCATTAGGCAAAGAACTTAATACATAGCAAAATGTATATGAAAGTCCTATTTGTTTTTAATTACCATCAAGTCGACTTTGACTTATGGTGAATCTATGAATGAGACACCTCAAAGATACTCAGTCATCAACAATCTTGCTTGCATCTTGCAAACTCAGGGCTGTGACTTCCTTGATTCAGTTTATCTACCTGTAATGTGCCCTTCCTCTTTTCCTACTGTCTCTCACTTTACCAATTATCATCACCATTTCTAATGGATTCTGTTGTCTAATTATTATATGTCCAGAGTACAATACCCTCACTTTAATTATTTTGGCTTCTAGGGAGAGTTTAGTCCTGATTTATTCTTGGATCCATTTATTTGAAGAAGTCCCATACACACTTTTGTTTCTTGCCCATGCTAGTTTTGAACAAATTCATTCGAAAGTTCACTCTAACCTGGTTTCACACCCATCTGTGAATTTGTTCTCATACTCATAAATATTTGTATTATTTAAATGTATTTTTCCAGGAAATATGAATTTTAACATATTTATTTATTGAAATACTTCTTTTGCCCTGTATCTGTAGATCTCAGGGCTATATATAATAATATCAGTTTAGGACAAACAATTAACAATAACAGTAATTTTAAAAGACTTAAAAATATATGCAATTATTTATTACCCAAAACTAGACAATTTAAAACAAGACAAAACCATTTTAAATAATGCCACTATAGCACAGTTGCAAATTGGATAAAATCAATTATGCCTTGACAAAGACTTTCATAAAAAGCCATGATTTGTTACTAACATTGGCACTGAATGTTGATACCAACATTGGCACAAATTGAGCCACTAAGAAGACCTTCTCCCATATCCTCCTACAATGCTCTGCTGCCATTGGTGGAATACAGAGGAGTGCCCCTCCCACAGATCACAATTCACAGTCAGAAATATATAGAGCATATATTTAGAGTATGGAGGCGCCAAGCCATTTAAGGCTTTAAATGTTATCACCAGCATTTTGAATTCATAGAAGCAATGTATTGCCAGCCAGTGTAATTCTTTTAAACCCAGTTTTATAAGATGTTTGTATGTTGTTCTAGTCAGCAGTCTAGCTGCTGCATTCAGCGCTACCTGTAGTTTCCAAGTTGTCTTCAATGAACTCTATTTTCAAGTAGAGTCCATTGAAATAGCCTAATCAGGAAATTGGTGGTGCACGGACTACCGTGGCTAAATTATCCCTGTCCAGGAAAGGTTACAGATGATGGACCAATTAGTATTGTTAACAATCTCTGTAATCTATAGAGTGTACCTGGGTTCTCAGTGACAAAGATGGATGCAAGACTATTCCCAAAATTGTGTACCTGCTTCTTCAGAGAGAGTGCAAACTCACCCAGGACAGGTAGCTTACACAACTACTGGACCTGAGAACCACCAATCCAAAGAGACTCCATTTTATTGTGATTCAGCTTGACGTTATTGGCCCTTATCTAGCCCATTACAGTATCCAGGCACTGTCTAGCAACTTCACAGGCCAACTGATTCCAACCACAAATTTATTTATGATGATAAGTGATAATAGGAAATCAATACAACCAAAAAAGAAAAGAAAGAGGTAACAAATAGAAATGCAAAAACAAATGCACACTTGCAGAAAAATTGAATCCAAATGGCCAGAGAGGCTCTATAAAAAAAGATAGATTTGTAACAGTTTGGTCTACTTTTATTTCATTACTAACTGAGCACAAATCATTGTGTGGTCTACCATCACATTAACAAACAGTTTGGGTCTCATCTCTTTTAGACAATTATGCTATTAAAGGGATACAATGTAATCATTTATGGATACAGCTAAATTTAAAATCAATGTGTGTTGACTGTGTTCTCACTTTTTTAGTCTTTTGTTCTCTCTTTCAATTCTTTTTTGGTTGTATTAAAGAGAAGTAGCATACTGATAACTGTTGTTGTTGTGTGCCTTCAAGTCATTTCTGACTTATGGCAACACTAAAGTGAACCTTCCATGGGGTTTTCTGGGGCTGAGCATGTGTGATGTGCCTAAGGTCCCCAGTCCCAAATCAGCTCCCTCATTGGCTTTGTATAGGAATTGAACATTTTCCTCACGAAGCCATTCTTTGCAACCAACCTCACAGATAGAAAAGGAGTCATCATAATACAGTGCCTTGTACTTCCATCCAAAGAAGTTGATCCAGTAGAATCAAAAGTCCTGAGATGATCAGTTGGGAGCATTAACCCATCTTCCCTCTAGAGTAGGGCATCACTCAGGCCAAACAATGCTGTCTTAGTGCCATCCCTTGGCTAAGATAATCTGATTTCTCCAAGAATATCTGAAGTTGCCAAGTCACCACACATGTACCTTATTAGTAATGAAGTGGTTGTTCTATGCACCTGGGTTCAGGGAAGTCCTCTCCAAGAAAGGATTCTGTGACTGATTTGGGATTTGAATCCTGATCTCTCAGAGCTCTGTTCCAACACACAAACTGTCATATCCTGCTGGCCTACAACAAGCTCTATTACTTACCAATATCACTAATCTTTTATGAAGCTATACGTACATAGCTTTGAAACTCTGGCCTTTTCTGCACGGGCTTAAAGAAACGGTGCAGAGGGTCCTCCAGAGAGGACGTCTACACCTGGGAGCAAACTGGGTCGGACCTACTTTGTGTAGTTCCACAACTCAGCCCACTCCCGAACAACCCGAAGTGGTCGTTCAGCGTGCTTTTGAAAGGCCACTTAAAACAAGTCTTTCAAAAGCACGGAGTGCGCCACTCTGTGGCCGCGCTCCAGTGCAGATCTGCTGGGGATGGGCTTTAGGCTGGCGAGCTTCACCGGTTGGAGAGTCTCCACCAACCAGAAGCCGCCATTTTCATCCCCGGAGCAGTGTGGAGCGCAGCCACGCATTGCTCTGGACCAGCCTGGACCCGCGGGTGGAGTACAAAGGTCCGGTGAGTACTGGCACGGGGTGATTCCCTCGCCCTGTGCGGAAAAGGCCTCTGTGGGATGATTCTTGTATGGCAATGTGTCATATTTTATCAGTCACAAAAATAAAAAAAAGTCAAGAACTGAATTTAACACTAGTCAAGGAGAACAACTGTGCAGCAAGTTAGAGAGAAAAGCAGAAACACTGAACATGCCAATGTTTAGGATTTATCTTGCTGTTTGAAGCAATGGGGGACCCTGTTAGAGTAAGTCAGAAAACAGAATGGCCTCCATGCTTCCTTGGGGAAAAAATAGTCCAGGCATTTCTGAAACTTCATCTACAGCAGAGATGGAAAACTTTTGCCCTCCAGATGTTTTGCACTTCTACTTCTAAAAGGCCCAGCCAGCATTGGTAATAATAAGGAGGTATAGTCCAAAACATCTGGAGTGATAGGAAAAATTGATCTTTTTCCTCTTCTGTCCACCCTTGGTCTTTTTCTCCTCTCAACATAAGCCATTTCCTCACTAGACTGTTATAGCGCTATGATTCCATTTTCGACATCCTATGGAATCCTGAGTTTGCAGTTTCGGGAGGGACCCATCAGCCCCTCCCAAAACTGCAAACTCTAGGATTCCATAGGATGTTGAAAGTGGAATCATAGCGCTATAGCAATCTAGTGCGGAAATGGCCACAATATTCTGCCATCATTTCCTTTTGCTTACTCCCTCCTCCTCACAAGGAAGAAACTCTCTGTATCTCTGCATGGAGAATCCAGGGGCCCTGTAAAAGCAGTCATTACACCGAGTTGCCTAGCAGTCCTGTAGGGAAAAAAGAGTCTCCAAAGCCTGCCTCCAGCTTACCTCTTCTATTAAGATAAGGTCTTGCAGCTAGTTACTCAAATTGCTACTTAAAGCATAATGGGAATTCTGTTGTTGTTGTTGTTAATAATGGCAATAAGCATAATTATAATTATAATTTTGGCACCATGGCCTCTGTGTATTGAAATCAAGAATTTAAAAGAACAAGGAAAAATTAAAAGAAGAGCTTAACATTTTTGCCTGAGCTATAAAAGCAACTAAATCAAAATATAGATAAGGCACAACTGTCATCCATCATGCTGGAGATCACCCATGGGTGGGATGGGAGCCTCAGGCAGCCATTTCTCATTTGACAGGGGAATAGGTCCCCATTGATTTCAATGGCAGCTTATCCAGTGGCTTTTGGGGGAGAGGGCTGACCAGAATCCACTACATAGCAGCAAAATTACAGTGCTATGTAGTATGTAATGGTCATGCAGGATTCCATCAGGGGTATATACTAAAAGCATCCTTTTCTTATACGTATGGAAGATGTCCCTCATAAAATGAAATGTTTTTAGAAGCAGTGTGACTAGATTATGTAAGGTCTACAAAAGTTATTGCTCCTAGATAGAAAGGTCTTTATGATATGATGAACCTTCACAAGGAATATATACTAGCAGTAAGCCAAATGCTTTACATAATAAATATATAGAAAGACTTATGAATCTGTATGATTAGCCTCCTGTCATATATATTTTCTGAAAGTCCAAAGCTTAAGAGGTTCTTAAGGGGAACATGGATGTTGATCTGCATACTAGACAAAGACTTTTATTTACAAGCTTAGAAACCCAGGTTAACAAAATGGTGAACTCTTAACGAACTGTAGCTAGATACAGAGCAACAGGCATAAGGCAAAAAACTTTCAATCCCTGAACAAACAAACTTGAGAGACCAACACTTGTTTCACAGACCACAGATGTATTTTAAGGAAACCACTCAAAACTGAGGACTTCTGCTGCAGAGAGAGGCAGCTAGCTCTCTAATGCACTGGAAGCCTACAGGCCTTGTTTCAACAATCCATTGGTTTCTCTTGCTGTTGCTTAGCATCTACTTTCTCCCTTGTTCTACTGAGACACCTGGGTGATGTCATCCTTGGGGAGAGAAGAGGACTGTTTTTACCCCATTCTGTAGACTCCCCACCACCATATGTGTTTATATAGCTATATCCAATCAGGACCTGGCGTAGCTCACCAGAAAGCTCAACTACACTAGATGGATTGCTTGAGCAATGGAAAGGAAAAGACAGAAATGGTTTGATCCCCAGAGTCCTCACTGAAAGCAGCCAGAAGTATGTGGTCCAATTCTCAAGGGATACTACTCTTGCAGGAACCATCTCTTCTCTTGAGGAACCATCTTACTCTCTTGCTCTCTTACTCTCAAGGTGGTTGATGTCTGCCAATTAGCAGCACAACATAATACTGTTTATGTTGTTGACAATAAATAACGCATTTCATAACCATTTTAAACCCCAAATAATACTGAGTCCATTTCCACGTTATACTGTTACAGTGTTTTATACCACTTTCAACATCCTATAGAATCCTAGGGATAGCAGATTAGGGAGGGGCATTTAGAATTCTCAGCCAGAGAGCTCTTTGTAAACTACAAACCCCAGTACTCCATGGGATGTTGAAAGTGGAACAATAGCACTATAACAGTGTAGTGCGGAAATGGCCCAATACTCAACAAGACTTAAGAGCACCTTCTTGTCTCTTTAATAAGCAATCTAAATTTCAAGTGTTGGGCTTTCACATTTGGGAGCCATGATGCAGAAAAACAGATTCTCTCACTTTGTTTCCTTTATTTTTACAGACTAATGAAACTGTTCAGATTAATCTGGGTTCAAAATCTGTTAGCCTACACACAAATGCTATTCCTTCACCATTATTTTTTTCCCCTTGCTAGTCCAGCACTTACTCACTCTTTACCAGCTTGGCTTGGGTTAGGGCCTGATGCATTTCTCTCTCTCCTCACCCAACTCTTTTTCTTTCATGCTTGGTTTTTCTCTATCTCTATTCTTGTGCTGGTTCAGCATTTTTCCACTCCTCATTCTTACAGAACATGAGGAGTACCTCCCTCCCTGTAGGTTGCCACATTCTAGTCCTCCCAAA
Source organism: Iguana delicatissima (assembly GCA_948472985.1). Classification (NCBI taxonomy): domain Eukaryota; kingdom Metazoa; phylum Chordata; class Lepidosauria; order Squamata; family Iguanidae; genus Iguana; species Iguana delicatissima. Next base: position 125,610 of record CAOKZL010001696.1, on the reverse strand, counting down.
CCCAGACAGCTACATACGCTTATTACTGAGATTCTTTGTTCAGTGTGCACATCCTATGATGAGTCACACAGACACATGGTCCCCTAATGATTCACCCACTCAGAAACAATCTGTTCCAAATTGTTTAGTGAATGGAGAGGATGGGGAAAGAAAGTTGAACCTGAATACTTTTCATTGAGTACACAACCTGCAGCCTGATATAGTTTGTCCAAAGTCACTCTCCTGTTTTACTTGGAAACTTCTTTCCTCTCAGAGCTCATATATCTTCCATAGCTATTGTGGGGGACTTCCCTAGTGGGATTCCACAAAGTTTGGGATGGTGGTTATAACATGACCGAAATGCACTTATCCTCAGATTCATGCCAAATCTTGTCTGCTCATCTATCCAATAAATGATTTTTTTAGTTCCTAGTTCAGAAATTTCTGAAGTTTTGTATTCTAAGTGGCAGATGAAGAAGGTATTAAGAGCACCTGAAGACCAAACACTTCAGGCTTCTCTACTAATAAATATACCGTCTCTTGAAACCATTCAAATGTAGTACTATTAAGATAATTAACTCCTAGATAAGTGGACATATGATATGTTGCAGCCTGAAAGATAATGTGACTCTGAAAGAGGACCCCTCATGCTCCCCCCTCACATATACACCCTTAAATCTCCATCTCCGTTCTCCCAATATATGCAAAATACAAAAACCAATAACCTGTAACAAGCGCTTATGCTGTTCTAGTGTTTAAAGCTGAGGGCTGTCACTTTAATCCTTAATCATTAACATCATTAGCACTACTACACACAACACAGCTCATAAACTTTTGGTTTTGTGCAAATATATGGAAATACTGGATCACACAATCATCAACCATAACTGTACTGTGACTAGAGGCATAGTAATATTTGTTTGTTTGTTTAATATATTTATACATCTCCCAATATCTGCTGATGTCAGAGTGATATAGGTATGAATTAGAAATAATAAATTAGAAATAAAGTAGAAGCTGGGGGCTTAGGTCAGAGGAACAGAGAAAGATTTAAGGAGGGTAAAAAGGTCACGAGAGCCAATGTATCACATAGCTAGGATGTTGTTTGTGTGTCACGTAGCCGGTGTGTTGTTTGTTTATTGACTGGCTGCGGCAATTGCAGATTGTAGATAAGCACTTTCCAGGGTCTGAGTGTGGGGGTAATTAGCTAGTAACAGCATGTGGTATTTGTGACCCCGGAGGGGCGGACCAAGCGGGTCCCACATGCCGTACTAACTCTGATGGAATACAAAGGGAACTACTGGTTTACTAATGAACGGATGACTAGATACCAAGCCATGTTCTGTGAGAACCCCCATGTCAAATTAGAAGTATCTCCCAGTCTAAACTCTGCAACCCTGTTACCTGTAGACTCAGGCGAGTCTGTAAGGCATGACTGTATTGCTACAATGGATGAAGTTTATTCAAGCCGACCAGATCTCTGAGACACCCCTTGGCCAAATCCCGATATTACCTATTTTACAGATGGGAGCAGTTTTGTCCAAGATGGGAAACGTTATGCGGGATATGCAGTAGTTACTAAGGACAAAACCATCGAAGCACACTCTTTGCCGGTAGGAACCTCAGCCCAGAGAGCGGAACTGATCGCCTTGATCAGAGCCCTAACCTTGGCAGCCGGACTTACAGTAAATGTTTACACCGATTCGAAATACGCTTTTACTACCCTCCACGCCCATGGAGCCTTATACCGTGCAAAGGGACTGATTAATTCCGCTGGGCAAGGGATCAAAAATGCTAAGGAAATTTCAGAACTCCTTGAAGCTGTATGGTATCCTAGAAGGGTGGCAGTGATGCATTGTAGAGGACACCAGCGGGGGAGAGTGAAGTTGCCCGGGGAAATAGGAGAGCCGATCAAGTGGCCAAGACAGTTGCCACAGAAGACGGGATAACAAGTGGAGTGATAGCCCCGCTGCTCCAAGTTGATTTGGCTGATGCGGCCCCAAGGTACAGCAGCGGGGAAGATCAGATGGCACAGGGGCCCATGAGGGCTCATAAGACCCCCCAAGGCTGGTGGGAATTGCCTGATGGCTGGATCTTCATACCCCAACAGTTGTCTTGGAAGGTTGTGCAGGCAGCCCACAGAGCCACCCATCTAGGGAAGAGCGCTTTGGCCACATTGTTACAGAAGCAGGTGTTCATCAATGGACACCATACCTTGACCAACTCAGCCTCGGCGCGATGCCCAGAGTGCACAAGAAACAACCCCAGACAAGGGAAGGGACCCCCTCCAGTAGTTCAAACACATGGGGCCCTACCATTCGAAGCACTGGTAGTGGACTTCACAGAGATGCCCAGAGCGGGACACTATCGATACCTGTTGGTTTTTGTCTGTACTTTCACCGGATGGGTGGAAGCATACCCCACCCGGACAGAGAAGGTGAGGGAAGTAAGCCGGGCTCTGCTAAAGGACATAATACCGAGGCACGGGTTGCCTTTATCTATCGGATCCGACAATGGCCCCAGCTTCCTCGATAAGGTGTTTCAAGGAGTAAATCGGCTGCTTGGTATCCAGTGGAAGCTGCATTGTGCATACCGGCCCCAGAGTTCCGGGCAAGTAGAAAGAATGAATCGGACTCTCAAATCACATCTGGCCAAACTATGTCAAGAAACAAAATTAAAATGGGTGGAGGTGTTGCCCTTGGCTCTGTTTAGAATTTGGTGCACTCCTCATGGAGTCACCAAACTGTCCCCTTTCGAATTAATGTATGGGAGACCCCCTCAGATCCTTTCGGGGTTAAGGGGGGACATTCAGGAACTAGGAAATGTCAGTCTACAGCATGAAGTGCAGGCGCTAGGTAAAGCTTTGCAGTCGCAGTGCCGTCATGCAATGAAAAATAGGTTCCCTATCCCTATCACTGAGGTTCACCCTTTCCAGCCAGGGGATGAGGTTTGGGTTAAGGATTGGAGATGTGATCCATTGACTCCCCGGTGGAAAGGACCAAAAACTGTCATTCTTTCCACCCCCACAGCTGTAAAGGTGGCTGGTATAAAACCTTGGATACATTGGATACGTGTAAAGCGAGCAAAAGGGAGGTGGTCGGTAGCTGGGGACCCTACTAACCCACTCAAGCTCACCTTGAAGAAGCGGCATGGAGATTCAGGCTGAGTTATACTATTACCACTCCGGAAGCTGGTAATTCTACGTACAACTACTCCTGCACCTGGAGAAGGAAAGAAGACGGGGGCTAGGCTCTATCGCTGCTGTCCAGGTTTCCAGCAGCACTGAATACAGCCAGACCCCAGGAAGCCCGGGAAGGGACGTAATACTAACATGTATTTTATATTATTCTTATTATTCTCTATGTATATGATATTTGTAAGCAATGCTCAAGGGGTTGAAGAGATAGCATCCTCACGTTTGGCTGATAACTATTGGTTACACCTAGCTAATATAACCAGGGTAGATCATTTCTGTTTGCCACAGGGTGTTCCTGCCAATAGACTCATTAATTCATGTCTGATACCGGTGTGTAGGCAGCCAAGCCAAATCCAGGATAGTACCCACTACCAGAGTTCGATCTTTAGCCACTTAGATATGACGTATGCTCACAGCGCAGATTGGGGGTCACTTCAAATTCTCTACCCCTAACTGAGTTCACTTTACGAACTCCTATAGTAGCAGGAGCCAATGCTACCTGCACGCGCATGATAAATTGTTGGAGTAAGAATAGTCAATGCAAGGTTGCTCCTGGACCTTCAATTCCTTGCAAGGAGATCCAAAATATATCTTATTACCAAGGTCATGTTCTTTTACCTCATGGCTGGTTCTGGACTTGTGGGTCTCGAACCTGGTCATACATACCAATCTATCTGTCTGACACTCAACCTTGCTGCCTTAGCCGTCTGGTAACAGTCCTTCCTCCATGGCCTCAGAAGCGAGACCGTAGAGCCAGAGCCGCCCCTCTAGATGAAAACTGTGACGGCCAATCACACTTATGGTCGGACAAGGAGAAAATAGCGTTAGCATTCTCCCTGGTTGGAATAACAGGATTGGCTTTGGAGGATGGACTAGAAATAAATAGATTAGCCTGTACACTAGTCAAAAGTATAAACGCTACTTCCAAAGCATTATCCTTGCTTAACAAAGAACAGCGGGAACTAAGGAATGCTGTATTGGAAAATTGGGCAGGCGTTGACTATCTCTTCCTTCTCCATCATGTACGATGTGAAAAGCATCAGAAATTGTGCTGTTTCAATTTGTCTGATAACAGCAACGCGATAGAAGCACAAATTAACAAACTGCACGAAGTAGTAAAGGATATAAATGAAGGGGATGATAGCTGGTGGAAGTGGCTCACATCTTGGTTACCAAACCTGAATTGGCTAAAAGCATTGTTTGTAATTTTGTTGCCAGTAGTGCTAATATTCCTGTTTCTGTGTATATGCTTTCCTTGTTTTATACAATGTATAAGTAATATGTTTCAAATTACTTCCAGTAAGACAGCAGCTCTGTACGCTTTGATGGCTCAGCCTGACGCTGTTTTATGATATAACGTCACAAAATGCTATAATTGTTTAGAAATTATGCATTTAAGGGGGGAAATGATATAGGTATGAATTATTTGTGTGTCACGTAGCCGGTGTGTTGTTTGTTTATTGACTGGCTGCGGTAATTGCAGATTGTAGATAAGCACTTTCCAGGGTCTGAGCGTGGGGGTAATTAGCTAGTAACAGCACGTGGTATTTGTGACCCTGGAGGGGCGGACCGAGATATGCCTGTGATCTTTGCCTGTGATCTTTGTGTATGCTGTCTATAAAAGAGCTGTGAAACTTGAATTCAGGGCTTTTGGTCTTTTGGAAACATCCAGCCAAAAGCCCGCGCGTAATAAATTACTCTTTTTCTTGCTCTGTGGTCTCTGTGTTCTCTGGGCTCCTGCAACAAGAGTAGCATGCTGTGAAAGCAGGTTGTTGTTATTGTTGTTGGCCTTCTAGTAATTTCTGGTGCAAACCTATCATGGAGTATTCCAGGCAGGATTTGTTCAGAGCAGGTTTGCCTCTGTCTTCCTCTGAGGCTGAGAGAGTGTGAGAGAGTCATCCAGTGAGTTTCCATGGCCAAGTGTGAATTTGAACTCTGGTCTTCAGAATCATAGCCCAACACTCAAGCGATTATACCTCAGTGGCTTTATATCAGTTTAGAACACTCTAAAACAATAAGAATAATTTTAAAAGACTAAAAGCGTACTAAACCATTTAACACTTAAAATACAACAGTTTTAGTTAAAAACATAGCACATGGGCAAAACCAGTTAAGCCCCAAAATCTTTAACAAGGAGCAATGCTTTGACTTGGTACTGGTGTTGGTGCTAATTGGGCCTTCAAGGGGAGTGGATTTCATAACTGGGAAGTCACAACAGAAAAGCCCTCTCCTACGTCCTCCTACGGCCCTCTCCTATGTCCTCTCTGATGGGACACAGAGAAATGCCCTTCCCACATATCTCATTTCTCACTAAGGAATATATAAAGAGAGGAATTCTCTAATACTGAAGTCCTAAAGCAATGGCAAACCCCTCTCTGATCAAATCGTGCCGAGAACCCCCCATGTTAGTTTGCCTTAGGGTTACCATAAATCAAAATGACTTGAAGACAAACAACAACAACGCCATTTAGGGCTTCAAAGGCTGTCATCACCACCTTGAATTCAGACCAGAAGTGTACTGACAAGGCAGTGCAATTCCTTTAAAACTGGTGTTGTATGGTTTCTTTATGGTGTTCTTGTCAGCAGTCTAGTTGATGCGTTTTGCACTATCTACAGCTTCTGAGCTGTTTTTAAGGGCAGCCCCACAGAAAATGCATTGGAGTAGTCTAATCAGGAAGTTACCAGTGCATGGACTACTGGGGCTAAGTTATTCCAGTTCAGGAATGGCTGTAGCTGTTGGACCACTTACAGCTGGCTCCAAGCGCTCTCAGCCACATAATCCACCTGGGCCACCAGTGGCAGAAATGGATCCAAGAATACTCTCAAGCTACACACTTGTTCCTTTGGAGGGAATACACCCCCCTCCAGGGCAGACAGGCTTGTGAACCACCAGTTCATCTTATCCAGATTCAGTTTCAGTTTATTGCCTCCCTTCCATTCAGCCCATTACACCATCCATGTACTGCTCCACTATTTGCATAGCTCCAGCTGACTCTGATGACAAGGTGAATTTAAGTCAAATGTCATCAGTATATGGATGGTATCAATCCCCCAAACTGCTAAAGACCTCCTCTTGTTGCTTTATGTAGATATTGAACAGCATGGGAGACAAGATGGCACCTTGTAGCACAGCCTTCCAGATAGATGCGAAACCACAGAAACCCAGTGCCTCCTACTATCATCTGATACAGTTGGTCCAGCAGGGTACCATGAATATTGGTATCAAAAGCTGCTGAGAGATCCAAGAAGATCAACAGGATATTATTCCCCTGGCGCCAATATTTCATACAGAATAGATCATCAAGGCTGCTCGATACAACCTTGGCCTGAAACTTGACTGAAATGAGTCCAGATAATCTGTTTCCTACAAGAATGTCTGAAGTTGCTCAGTCACTTCACATTCAAGCATTTTGCCCAAAAAACAAATAAAGCAACCAGTCAACAAGAACATGAATTCATGGACTTACTGTAGATAGCAGTCTTTATCTCCCTAACTAATTCTAGACAAATCTCTAAAGAAACCACAGCAACTCATGAAGAAGAAGGTGTTACTACTGCCTTTTAGGCAGCACAAGATGTTATTCATAAAAGAATTTTCCACAGCCTGCTTGGGTGTTATTCAAGGTTTTCCTTCGAAAGACCCATTTCAGGACCAGAAATCTCCTACCAAAAGCTAGTACACCAAGGGCAGGGTGTGTTAGAAAACATAATTTTAATCCCATAATTGGCAGTCTCCATTGGCCATTTGGTTGAAAGGCACAAGTAGAGATTTTAAGCTTTGAGAAGGTTAAAGACCTGCAAAAAGTATAACCATAAATAAAAGGTTGCCAAAGCAGAGCAAAGCAAAGCAAAGCAAAGCAAAACAGCATCTACTATTTTTTCCTTGGAAGAGATAACATGAAAACCTATTATCAATCATAACTTGCATAACATGGAAACATACCCACCATACAATGGCAATATGCAATCTTGTTCAAGAATGCCTTGTTTACAAGAATTATTCATACCAGGTTCTGTGAAGACCTGTGTGCTCTGTCTCTTTATGCTGGGCTTAATGTTCTTTTATTTTTCCATCTTTCCTCCACAGAATTCATATGTGGTTCTCTAGCCATCACACCACTGGTTGTCAAAACAATCATGTAAAATAAGGCAGGCTGAAAGTCTGTGACTGGCTCATCACTGTGGTTGAGGAGAAATCTGAAGCTGGGCTATTTTATTTTATTTGAGTCGTTGTCCAACACTCTCATACCCACATCACGTGCTTTGTTTTCGTTCTTAATATGCTTCTGCTTTATGATGGTCCGACATTTTCTCCAAAAAGTTACATGTTAAGAAACTTAACATTTGTCTTGAAATTCATTAAACAGATAGCATTCTAGCATTCAGAAGAGAGTGTGTAAATGAGAGGGACTGAATAGAGCACCCATCACAATACCCTCATATGAGTTAATACTGGTGAGCTCTAATTTGTAAGGGATTCTGTATAGCTTCAGAATATTTTGCTCTTTCTTCTCTCCTCAGTTCACCATTATATCACTCACTGAATTCAGTGGGACTTTGAACAACATATAGGATTACACTGTACAGGGGATGAAAAGACCGTTTCTAGGTTGCAAATATTAATGGACTTCAGTGTGGGCACATTTTGAATTAAAACCTACGTGGTGCATTGAGTAGTGTGTTGGACTACAGTTCTGGAGACCAGGGTTCAAATCCCAGCTCAGCCATAGACATCCACTGGGTGACTTTGGGCAAGTGACACTCTCTCAGCCTCAGAGAAAGGCAAATGCCCTTTGAAATTTTTTTGCCAAGAAAACCCCAGGATAGGTTTCCCTTAGGGTCGCCAGAAGTTGGAAACAACCTGAAGGCACACAACAACAAACAATATTTTGAATTTCCTGCTTATAGGTCATGTTTGAGTTTCTTATAAAAAAAGAAATGCTAAAGAGTAGGTTGAATTCTCTCTCTATCTCTCTCTTTCTCTCTCTCTCTCACACACACACCCAAACCAGTTGGACTGTACAGCAGCATCTTGAATTATTTGGGGCAATATTGTTAATATACTTGTAGGCAGTCTTTCCCTTAATTTGTAATCTTCCAGCCTTCGGAATTATTGCTTATAATTATAATAATCAAAAGCGATCAACGGTATTTCTCTTAAGGATGGCACTGTAAACATTTCCAATTATGCCAAAGTTAATATGTTTTGCTTGACTGCAATTATTATTTTGATTTCCTTCCAAGATTTACACAGGCTGTAACCATTTAATTAAGTAAGTTTCTGACTTCGTATTGACATTTTTTCTCCCTTTAAGCTTTTCAATTTCCAAATGACCAGGCACTGAAAGTTGTTTTCTTTCTTCCTTCCTAAGTCTCATCACCCCTTTTAAAACTGTGGGAAGAAGATGTTCTTACTGTATAAGATGTTCTTACTATAATTGTTGTTCATTAATAGATTTAAATCTCAGTGTACATGGTGTGTGTGTATGTGTGTGTGTGCGCGCGCGCATATGCGGAGATTTATGTCTTTTAAACTAATACCATGTCATCTCTTTAATCATACTGATGCTGAATAATTCAGCCACTCTCTGGAATTTGCAGGGCAAGGATCTATAGCTCTATCTCTCACTGGGGGGAGTTTATTATTACTGAGTCTGACAGCCAGGAACTCTGGCAGGTTAATTGCTCCAGTCCGACTAGCTGGGAGTTTGCTGTTGATATATAGTGACTAAAGGGAGTGAAGGAGATTGACTGTGCCTGTTACAGCACAAATATCTTCATGCGCCTCAGGTTCCTCAGAAAGATATGAGAAATAAATGTTCGCTGTTCATTTTCTGTCTGCACAATACAAATAGCCTCAGGCTGAACATGGCAATGGCAGCATATCTCATATATATATATATATACACACACACACACACGCGCGAGAGAGAGAGAGAGAGAGAGGAGGGGGGATTCACAAATTAACATTATTACAAACATTCCTGCTTCAAATGGCTGAAAATCAATTTCAGCACATTTTGCATTTTAATAAGGTGCCAAGGAGATAAATCAACTCCATTCGAGGGGGATGCTTGGTTGGCAATGATGTTGTCTGATAATCTCCTCCGTTAACAGATATGAGATTGTGCCAAACCAGTGTTAATTGAACGCGTGGGGTATCTAAGTGCTAGTTAATGAAGTAACCTCATGCTGGTTATGCAGAACCATTAATCCAGGTTAGACATCTAGTTTGCTATGAACAGCTTCTTCTCTCCTTGCTTTGATAACAAGCAAAACTGGAACTTGGAATTAATGCGGTCTTCACAGAAGCAGCTGAAGAAGGTTATAAAGCTCTCTCTCACACATGTACAGGCACACCTAGCTTGATAATCGTGCACTGGTATTTTGTCTTCACAGTTCTCTCAGTGCAAAGCAGGCAGTTTCTCAAGCACGTGGGCACATTTTTTCATCCTTTTTGATTGGGCCTTCACATTAGTGACTGTCCTTTCAAAGGGCTTGGCTATATATGAAGTAGACAGAGGGATTCTTTTTTTTAAATGGTTTTCTATACTTTAAATTCCTGACAAATCAGCAAAGCAGCCAGGGGCTCAGTTGAGCTATAAGTTTTCCCCCTCCCTAGCTAAAACAATTGTAATTTCTATTTCAACAGAATAGGAGCTGCTATTCCCTACCTAAACTGAAACCATGGGAACTGTGGGAATCCAGAAATGGCTGCTTGATAGTCTTGTTAATTATGCAATGCTTATTAATTAATTAACTTATTTAAAAGCCCTCCCTTGCCCTTAAAGATATGTTTTAAGAAAGCACCCCAAAATATGTATAATAAATATAATATAATAAAAACAAATCCACAAAGTGCATGTTTCAATCAACAGAAAAATCCACAAAGAAAAAAAATATGACAGAAGTAAATGTAAACTTCATCTCATAAAACCCCAGAAAATCAAGCTGAAGGCATGGAGAAAGGAGCGCTGAAAAAAGAGAAACATTGAAAGAAGGACTTTTCAAATGAAAGACTATCTAAACAATCACGCTTTAGACAAGCACGCAGCTATAGAGTTACTTATAACAGTAATTTGCTACAACATTTGCTAGTTAGTGTTTAAAAATAAAATACTACATACAGTTATTTCAAAATTAACTTAAACAATTCCATTTTACATTTTTCTAAAGACCAGCTGAATGCTCCTGAATACAGAACACATCTATGTTGTCTGTAACAACATGATGTGCAACAGGAAAGAATTTTTCTTTAAAGAAAATTACCCAGAGGATTTCTAAGAGAATGGCACAACATTATGTCCAGAACTTCTGCCCACCTTGAAGCAATGGAACCCAAACAAAATGCACCAAATTATTTTTAAAATGGGAAGAAAACACACTTAAAATGCTGTTTTAAAAAATATGTCTCTGTTCTCTAAGAAAACCAGTTGCTCAAAGGGGATGTTTCAGAGTAAAGTGCAAGAAATCACAGAAAAGGTGGGTGGAGGGAGGGCAATCTGGTACATTTTAGTCAAAAGTCAGGGCCTTTCTGCACTGGAGTGCTATTATTCCACTTTCAACATCCTGTGGAATCCTGGGGTTTTCAGTTTAGGGAGGAGCATTTAGAAGTCTCAGCCAGAGAACTCTTTAGCCTCAGTAAAGCACAAACCCCAGAATTCTACATGATATTGAAAGTGGAATAATAGCACTGTGACAGTGTAGTATGGAAAAGCCCTAAGTCACCACACATCTGAGGCATCACAGCAAAGCATTTTCTGAACAATTCCTTTGCATGTCTTCTCTAATGGAAGAAACCAAGAAAATTTGTTTGACTTACAGTTTGACTTTACTATTGGGAAAGGGAATTAATTATATGTAACTACTTATAAGCTCAGGCCCTTTCCACACGGGTATATTGCCCGCGCTAGGGCGACCTCCCCAGGAGGCCTTCTACACCGCGAGGCGCGCGAGGGCAGTTCGCAATTGGGAGGTTCTAAACCTCAAACCGCCCTCGCGCGGCCGCGGGGGTGGCACTGCGAGTCTTATAAAAACCACTTCTCAAGTGGTTTTTATGTGACTTGCGCGCGTTGCCCCGTTGCCGCGCCCCGTTTAGAACTGCAGGGATGCGTTAGCGCATCTCTGCAGAGCTGCCCGAGGGTGGGCTTCTGGCTGGCACGCTGCCCTGATTGGCGGAGCACCGCTGGAAACCAGCGGCCACCATTTTGGGCGCCACCGAACACCGCCGAAATTCGCCGCCCGTGCCCCCCTTGGGGACGGAGCAACCCGTTTAGTGGTAAGCTCTGTCCCTGCGTGCGCCCCCCGTTTACCCGCCCCGCGTGTGGAAAGGGCCTCAGTCTGAAACTATAAAGTCCTGAGACTTAGTGAACTGCAACCAGAAGGGTATTCTACAGGAGGAGCACCACCTTTCTTTTTTCAGCCTTTCGGTGGCTGAGGAATCCCAACCATGTAGTGACAAATGGAAGGAATGAAGAAGGAAAGAAGTTATAGTCAATATGGCCTAGATCTATGTGAAAACTGTAACTTTTTGGAACCGGAAAGAGGCTGCACCATGCTGCTGCCAACAGTGTTTGTAGTGTTTACAAAAGCATCTTGGTCACTTTAAAAGTGCCATCTATTTATTTATTCATTTATTTATTAAAAAGTGTGAACATTATCCACTTGGCTGGTTGAACTCCACAAGTAGATTCATAATTCAGTTCTCCCTCCACATTCATGGGTTTGAAGTTCACAAATTTGATTATTGGCAAGTGCGTGTGCCTCCCCTGCATTCTCCTCCTCCCATTCCCATGCATTTTGCCCCAGAGTAAAGAACTCCCATTGAGGCAAAATGGAAGGGAAAGGGGGGGAATCTCACACAGGCCTTCCTTTCCCCCTCTGGTTCTCCCTTCTTCCCCCTTCCATGCAAAACAGAAGGAAAGTAGGGAGGAGGAAATCTTGTGCAAGCCTTCCTTTCCCTCCCCCTGAGCTCCCTTCTTCCCCTTCTCATGCAAAACGGGAGCTTGCATGAGCCTTCTCTTCCTCGTGCAGAGCTCCCCCTGCCATTCTTATGCATTTTGCCCTGGTGCAGAGAATTTGTGTCAAGGCAAAATGGAAAGGAATGGGGAGTGGAAGACTTAACACAAGTTCTCAGTGCCAGGGCAAAATGCATAGGATTGGCAGGGGGAGCTCCAGAGAAGGAAAGGAAAGCCAGTGTGAGCCTTCCCCCACCCCCTATTCCCTTCCCTTTTGCATGGGAAGGAGCAGCGGGGAGCCCGGAAGGGAATGGGAAGGGAAGCAGGAGGAATTATCCACAGTTTTTCCACTATTGTGAGGGTTCTACATCCTCAACCCTCACAAAATTGAAGGGACAACTGTTCCTGAAGCCTTCCAAAAATGGTGGCAGCAGCAACAGGAGATTAGTATTGTGCAGATTATGGTCAGATGTTGCTGGACTGCAGTTCCCAGAAGCCTTACCCAGAGTAGCCAGTGGTGGGGAATTCTAGGGCCCTTTTTGCATGCCTTTTTTTTGTGCGAGTGCCCCTTGAGCATTGCATGAATGGGAGCATCGCTCTGTACGATGCACTCCCACTCACACAATGCTCATGAGGCTAAAGCGGGGCGCGCGCACATTTTTTTATTTTCAGCTATAAGCCGATGAGGGAGGCAGAAGGGCTGTCATGAGCACCACTCCCCACTGCCGCAATGAGGTAAAGTGAGAAAAGGGCCTAGGAGTTGAAGGTTGACATTTGAAAGACTGTAAGCCTCAGCTCTAGATGTTTCTATATCATAAAATCTCCACTACTCTACTGATCTAGATCTGTAATCCACTTTGTTTCCATCTCATTCTTCTACATGTTTGAACCTGGTCAAAGCCCATGCCATACAGATAGCTGCATGAGTAGCCGTGGGCTTGGGGGAGGAGAGGTTGAGATCTCTCTGAGGAAGAGGCAGGGCTGTAGCTACAGAGGGAAAAAATGCTCTTCAAAAAGAATTCTAGGCTTCCGAATGAAATTTTCTTCCAGTCCCCAAATTTCTAGCACTTTACAAGCTGAAGAGTTCAGCTGAGCTGTTAGAAATCTGTTTACTCATTCAAAGAAATGGGGCAGGCAAACATACCAAGGATATTTAGACACAGAAATGTAAGAATTCTTGATGTGGATACTTTTCTATGTCTCACTCTCTGCAATGCTTGTAATTAAGAACTTGAAGGAAAAGTTCACTTTTGGGAGCAGAATTTGGGGGAGGGGGGCTGCAAGGCCAGTGTGGTGTAATAGTTTGAACATTGGACTATGACTCAGGAAAGCAGGGTTCAAATTCCTGCTCAGCCATGGAAACTCACTTGCTGACTTAGGACAAATCAGACTCTCAGACTCAAAGGACCACAAAGGCAAATATTTTCTGAAAATTTTGCCTATAAACCTTATGTTAGGTTCACCTTAGGGTAACCATCAGTTGGAAACAACTAGAAGGCACAAACAACAACAGAATTTCTTATTGGGGGAAAATCTCCATCACTACCCTAGCAGTTACACCCCTAGGAAGAAGGAAGGGATCTATTCATTTGGATGAATATTTTGGTCTGATCTAGCAAAGGTCTTCTTAAGTTCTTATGAATGTTGGTGTTCAGGACTCACTGTGGTTAAAATGTGAGTATAGCTACCTGGCAGAAGGCAAGCAGGTATTGTTCTGCTCTGTTCCTGGTGGGAGATTGGGAAACTGTCTGGAAATGTCAACCTGAGTTTCATGACAGAAGAAAGGTAAGATTTAATAAAGACTAAATAACCCTTGGAGCCAGCATGATGCAGTGGTTTGAGCACTGGACTACAACTCTGGAGACCAGAGTTCCATTACCTACTCAGCCATGGAAAACAACTGGGTAACCTTGGGTGTATCATACACTGTCAGCACCAGAAAACCCCAGGATAAGTTCTCCTTAGGGTCACCGTAAGTCAGAAATGACTTGAAGGCACACAACAACAACAACAACAACAAATAATGACCATGGATGAAATGAAATGGAAACCCATTGGCCAAGCAGGGAGTTAGACCTGGGTCTCTAGGGTCATCTCTTTTTGCCATTGTTTCACACATTTCACACACTCTCAGTCTCAGAATGCCCCATGATAGTTTCGCCTTAGGGTCACCATAAATTGGAAATGACTTGAAGACACACAGCGATGATGACAACAACAACAAATACATAAATAAGTGATAGTTTGATAATCTATTTTTAACGTAAGAACCTAATATCTATTTTCTTTCCTTTAAAACATGGTTAATAGATGTTTTTAAAACTTCTGCAGGACAAGAGATTAAATAATCAATAACTTGTATCATGTTTGAAATTCAGCCCCTTTTTATACTTATTAGTGTCTCCTGGCAGAAGAGAGAAGATGCTTTACCTCTGGCTTTATTAAAGGGAATCTTTAGGCTCTACCCAGCATTGCTGAAAGGCAATCAGTCCCTTTCCATCCGATTATTGTGCTCATTAGCTGCACTTCACTAGCTTGCAGGTCACCACTATCTTTTGTGGGGGAAATGGAAGCTAACAAGCATGTTACTTGCTGGAGAAAATTCTTCATGAAATACTAACTGTTCAATACTAGAGGTACAAGAAGAGTCTTTCTCTCTCTCTTTCTCTCTTTTTTTTTTCCTTCCAGAACAATAACAATATTTTGCTCACACTGAGGACTGATTTCTTCAACCCTGAGTTCTGGTTTAAAGATCAGCTAGGTTGTTGTAGCAATGTAGTATAATTCCAGAGTGTGAGCGCTTCTCCAGTACTGTAGAGTAGTATCTGTATGAGATCCTCCATTTAAACATTCAGTTGTTATTTTCAACTGGACTTCAGTGTTATCCGCCATTCATGAGAAAGACTTAGTTTTCTTTTTTATTGGCCATCAAGTCATCTATGATGTATGGTGACCTTATGACTGAGAGACTTCTAAGAGCTCTGGTCTTCATTAGCCCTGTTCAGGTCTGGGGTGTGGCTTCCTTGATTACATCTGTCTGTAACATGAGCTTCCTCTTTTCCCACTTCCTTTACAATGAATCATGTCCTCTCATGATGTGCCCAAAGCACTATAGCCTCAGTTTAATCGTTTTGGCTACTAGTGAGAGTTCAGGCTTCATTTGATTTTAGATCCATTTATCTGTACTTTTGGCTGTTCATGATATCCATAGAACTCTCTTCCAGCACCACATTTCAAACGACTTAATTCTCTTCCTATAAGCTTTCTTCACTGTCCATCTTCCACAACCATACATGAAAATCAAAAATATTCTACTAATGGCATAGATTATTCTGACTTTGGAACTTAGTTGTGCAAATAGTGCAAATTTGGAATGTGCATTTAAGGATCTTACCTATTTTCTTCATAGCTGCCCTTCCATGACTTAGTCCTCTTTGAATTTCTGCACAACAGTATGAGTCTTGATTAACGACTGAACTTCACCTAAAGGCACAGATCCCATGTGATCTCAGAAATTAGTCAGGGTCAGGCCTGGTTAGTACTTGGATGGGAGACTGCCAATGAATACCAGGTGCTGTGGACTATATTTCAGAGGAAGGAACTGGTAAAACCACCTCTGAGTATTCCTTACCTAAGAAAACTCTATGAAATTCATGAGGTCACCATAAGTCAACAGGTGACTTGAAGGCACATACACACATACACAAATTAGGTATACACGATCTTAAACTATTTTGATGTCTTAGTTATCCTTTGTAAGTTACACAAATCATCTGCAATAATTATTTTTGTTAATGTTCAGCCATAACCTTGTTTCTTCCTTAACTTTTGTCAGCAGTTGTTCCAAGTTCTTCCTATTTTCTATTTGTCATATGGCATCATCTCCATATCTTAAGTTGTTTACATTTCTTCCCTCGTTTTTCACATTTTGTAATTCCAAGTCTAAACTTGCTGTCTTTATAGCATGTCTGACATATAGGTTAAAGAGCTAGGGTGAAAAAATGCAGCCTTGTCGCACACCCTGGCAACTGAAAATCTTTTTGGGATTCCGTATTCTGACCTGACAGTGGCTTCTTGCAGAGGGTATAGGTAAGAATAATCAAGAATAATCAAATATTATGAGACACTCATTTTGTTCAAAGCAATCCATACGTTTTCATGATCTATATAATTGTTTGTTTGATTGAATATTTAATTTATATTAATTTACATATATTTAATTTATATTCAATATTTATTTTGAACCCCCCGCAAAGATTTGAAAACAATGTACACAAATTTAAAACAAAGTCTAGATAAAATCTTATTTTGTAAAAGTTAAAAAACAAATAAACAATTCTAGTTAAAATGCATATGGTTCCAACAATTTAAAACATAATTAAATGTTAAAGAGATAAAAACATCCATATGCCTTTCCTAAACAAAAGGTCCTTACCTGCCAGCAGAAAAAGAACAGAGAGGGGGCTAATTGGGCTTCTCATGGAAGGGAATTCCACAGCTCAGGCGCAGCCAAATGCTTGGTTCTCACCAAATGTGCTCGTGATGGTGGTTGGACCTACAGAAACCTGTCCTTTCAATATTTTAACATTCTGGCAGTTTGTATAGGCCAGGTTTTAAAGGCGTTATCCAAGGTGCTGAATCTTTTCCCCAAAATAAGCCCAGCACCTTGAATAGCTCTATTAAAGGCTGGAATAAAATCCAGAGCAGCTTCCTGCTTTCATTGACATGGAAGCCACAGGATTCCCAATCATATTGAAACTCTTACTTGACAAAGACATAGAGAAGTGACCTCCCTACTCAGTGTTGGAAGATCAGACATGAAAAAAGAGGAGATGTTGGGAGCAGAACAGAACAGCCTTTTCCATTATGGTTCAAGACCATAATTTTGTGACTTCTACAGCCTTGGCTACCTTGGTGGATGCCTCATTCAGAGAACTAGAGGGAAATACATCACTGTTGCTTCTGCTGGATCTTTTTGTGGCATGTAATACCACTGGCCATTACTCTTCTTGGATCTTTTTGTTGGTTTGAAACTTGGGGGCACCATGCTGTGATGTCTATAGCACCATGAGGTGGAATGCTTTAATTGGTGGAATTGGGGAATAACTGCTGGAATCCTTTGCTATTGCCTTAGTGGGTTCTTCTGGGTTCTGTTTTACCTGCTGTTCTTCTTAATATCTGCATTAAACCACTAGGAGAGGCCATTTGACGGTTGAATCTCATCAGTAAGCTGATGATACTGAAGTATTTCTCTCCTGCTCAACTGGTACCAAGGAAGCTGTAGAAGTTCTGAACTGTCACCACAAAGCAGTGATTGGAAGTGGGCTAATATGTTGAAGCTCACTACAGACAAGCCAGAAGTGTTGCTGATTGGAAGACAAACAAATTGAATACATGTTCTGGTTGGGATTGGACCTTAAAGGAAGAGGAGACATCTATCTCTATGTCCCACCTAGGGTGGGTGCATGATTGATGGGGATGAGAGGCAGCATCTTCTCACTGACCATATCACTATTGAGGGACACTGTGTCTTATTTGCTGTCCCTATAGGTATAGAAATGTTTTCTGTATGCTTTCATTTCCCTCTTTTCATATTCCACTCTGTTTTAATTGGAGTGGTATTTTTATTTCATGTATTTCTTTATATTGAAGTATTTTTTAAACTGTTGTATTCTGGGTGGTATATGGGGGACAGAGGAATGGAATAGAAATCTATGTATAAATAAATAAATGTCTGATTTATAATCTATTTCAAACTACATTGCAAAAGAAATAAGCAAAAGAAAAAAAAACTTCATAAAAAAAAATTAGCCCATACAAAACTCACCCCGTTCTAGGTTCTGGTATTTCCAATCAACCTAACAGGCCAATTTCAGGAATAATCTGGAAAAATACCAAGAAGAAAGATGTTTAATCATTGTGGAAATATATCCATTTTCAAAATGTTGCTTTACCATGGGCCTCTCTTTGGAACTTGCATTTTGAATACTGCAAAAGTGACATTAATAAACTGGGCATTAATGCTTTAATTCCAAATACATAAATGAATGCATAGGAATTTAACTGCTCCACTTCTTAAAACATCACTTGAGGTTACATGGGAGTAGCCCACAAAAATGCTTTGAAAACAACTGCTTTAGACTTAAAGAGTTGGTGCTTGGTTAAAATAAAAAGACCGGAAAATTCTTTTTGAAGAAAAAGTGGGTTTTCATTTTTTTTTTAAAAAAAAAGAAACATAATAAGTTGCTATGAAACCCACTTGTAAAGATTCCCAAAATTGGTAACTACTTGAACTTTTGGGGGCTCAATTCAAAAGCAACATGCTACAGGGATGAAAAACATATGTTGCTAAGTGGTTCTAAGCTGGGTATGTAATTGAACGACACTACATGTTCCACTCATTTAAATTCTTTCAGATCCACCTCTGGAACTAGCTTGCAGTTGTTGTCAGTGCAGTGTGACACTGATATTACTTATGAGGGATTCTTCTACTTGACAATAATCTTGTGTTCTCTCTGTACCCTCAGGTTCCTCAGCAGCATCTCTCACTACTTTAACCTTCAACATTTTCCTGCTAGCCAGACTATATTACACACAACTCTTCCTTCTTGTCTGAAGAAAGAAGAGTAGTGTTCCCACAATGATGACAGGTAGTATTTTCCAAATGATTGCTGTAGTCCTTTTGATTACAGCAAAAATGGTATTGGGGGGGCATAACAAAGCCAAAAAGAGAAATAAAAAACTAGGACAGGTTTTTGAATGTCAGATATTCCCCTCAAAGACAACATTTTTTTTAAGAAGGTGTTAATAAAAACACAGAAAGATAAACTTGTAATTAGAGACAACAATAAATACCACGGATAGGATAGGATAAGATATCGGGCGGGGGGAGGTTAAGGGAAAAGTAAAAGTGCCTGTTATAATAATAGGCTCTGCTATTCTTTTCCCAAGGAATGACTGGGGAAAGATGATGAAAGAAAAAGAAAAAATTGCTTGAAGTAAGAATTCAAAGAGCATGGAGATATTTTTACAAAATAATCAAAATAAGATTGATAGGTCTTTTTGTGATAGATTTTTTTTGGGGGGGTGTTATAAAAGATTAGAGCAGACCACAATGAATATAAAAAGGGTTAATGCCATCTTTCCATTTATATATTCATTATATCAACAACTCTGAAGTTTCAAAATGCAACAAGCTTCCATGTATGATCTAATGCATATATGCCCAACTTCTTAAGGCAGAGGACAGAGGCAAGGCAGGAGATATTAGTTTGTTTAATTTATATTTCACTTTTTCACCTGATGGTGCACAAGGCAGTTAACAGCAGTGCTACAAACAGAATCATGGGTACATAGGATAATACTGCATTGGAATAAGTGGGCCTTATTTTTGAATAGGCACATATAGAATTATTATACTGTAAAGCAATCCTAATCACATTGCACCAGAATAAGCTTCGTAGAAGTGAATGGGGATTATTTTGAGTAAACATATATATGCTATAGAATAGCAAAGTGGAAAATGTAACAAGACAAATAAGAGTTCCATAAAAATAACTGACACAAGTTAGTGAATGCTTCAATGGTCTGATTCAATGATGATGATGATGATGATGATGACGATGATGATGATGATGGTCATCATCATCATCATCATCATCATAGCAACAGCAACAACAATCCAACTTTGTTGTTAATTGCCATCAAGTCAAATTTGACTTAATGGAAACCCTATGAATGAAAGAATTCGAAGTCACTCCGTTGTTAATGGCCCTGAAGAGGTCTTGCAAATTCAAGGCTGTGTCTTCCTTGATTGAATCTATCCATAGGCAATGCAGCCTTCCTCTTTTCCTACCTTACCAAGCACTATTGTCTTTTTTGTGATTCATGTCTTTTACCTGCTAGGTGAAAGTACTCTAGAAAGAGGCAAGATGTACCTCTCTTGGCAAGGAGGTCCACAAGCTGAGAACAAATCCATATCAGTTCATAGGAGCTAATTTCAACCATATCTAGAAAGCCATAACTTGCCCAGCCTGTTTTGTATCCAGCTCCTGGGGCTCAAATTCAGCTGTAGCAAGTTAAAGTTTGAACAAATATTTACCAATATATTTCCTATTCATCACATAGTGCCACAAGTCAAAGTGTTTTCATTGTGTATGTGTGTGTAAATTTTAGACATACCCACTACTGTATAGTTTTGGAATGTAAGCATGAGAAAGTCAGTAGATCACCTTCTGGACCCACTAGATTACAAGCTGGGCTTCCTCAACTTTGTTTATTTTATTATTTGCTTCTTGTCTTTTCTGACAAGAGTTTCTAACCAGAGCTTCCAGGACCTTGTACAGTAAATGAAAGTCATAAAATACACACAATAAACAGTGATAAACCAAATTAGAATGTGAGGGCAATAAAACTGTAGCTTGTAAAACCACAGTCAAATCACCAAGCAAACAAAATAATGCTAAGATTGCTAGGTCTCAGGGCACTAGCTGGAGTCTTGGCATTCCCATTTACTCTCAGTTACCAAATAGGAAGACAAATCTCAGTGAGGGGAGCATTAGAGAAAGAGAAAATTTGATTTTGTGACCTGAGTTTGGCTGTCAAGCCTGGCTTCCTATTTCCTCTTAGTTTCACAAAGAAACACATCTAATTCCAATTACACTACGCAGCCTTGAAGTCATAGTTTAACTATTTTAGGTGACAATACATAAGAAACAACATCATAAATGATGCATTGCCCTTTGGGCAAACTAATAGGATGAGGTATATATTAGTCTTGGTAGGACTGCCTTACATCTAGGCCCTCTTGCTATCTGGATGTTGTACCTAATATTGTTTTAGGTAGCATTGAAAGAAATACACCCAGGCCAGCATCCTGGTTGTGTCATTAAAAAAATGCTAAACTACCATCTTCCTGCTTATGTTTCTTTTTGATCATTGTGGAGTCTTAGTATTGTCTTCCACACTCCACAACAACCAAAGCTCCCCTCCCCTGGACTCATGGCTTGCTGTGATAGTTCCTTGAACATCCATTCTTGCTGGTGGACAATGTGGGGAAATCAGCAAAGCATCTAGCTATGTGCCATCGTCAGGCAAAGGCCAAGGACACCATCTGCTGAGACCGTGGAGACTATCAGAGTCCTGGGGGTGGTGACAGGGAAACCATAGTGGAACCATAGTGGAATTCCACTGGTGGAACTCTTACTCTGTACTAAGCAATGTAGGATCTTGGCCACAGTCTGGCTCAGTCTTTAGTTCACAACATACACACACATACAACATTTCAATATTTGTTCCATGGGTCTTAACAAGGATTATTGCCATCTTTATATTATTAGTTCTGAAATCACAGGGAATGGGAGGCCGCTCAGCTGGCAACTTTCCACAGTTTTAAGATTTAAAAGCTCTGCTTTCACAGTGGAGTGTTTGGTTTGGGTTTGGTTCTTTTGCAGTTGTAAAAGCCTTTTCTTTTGCTGTATTTTTTATGTTATAATATTCTTAGAAAAATAAGAAACAAGTGATGTTCAGGTTTTCAGGTAGACTTTTACAGAGCTTGCAAGGAGCTAATTAAAATGCAAAGTTACGTAGGATGTTGAAAGGGGAATAATAGTGCTATAATAGGCTAGTACAGAAATGGCTACAGACAATGGCCTAAAATTTATGGCTTTCCTTCAAGGAAAAAATCATCACAAATTCTTCTTTACTGGTCTGAATTTTGAATTGCAATAAAATGGATAATTTTGGCATCTTTTACTTCGCAAGAGAAAATATTATTTCCTTAATTCCATCTATTTTAAATACTGTTTATGCCATGCTTAAAACTGTAGTTAGCTGTGTGAAATGTATGCTTGGAAGCTTCAGTTTGTGTGAGTCTGGATAAAAATGGGTTTGCCTGCCATGAGAAGGTATGAAAAGAATGGGTTAGATGGGACTTCCCTAGCAAGGAGTTGTTTTTCAGAGCTAGTAGGACACTTTTTTGGACTACAATTCCCAGAATCATGCAGCGGTCATGCTGGCTGAAGAATTCTGAGCATTGGAATCCAAAATCTTTTTTCAAGCTCTGACATTCTTGTATCTATCTCATTTTCCCAGAGACAAACATAATAGAGAAAGCCCCAAACTGTTAGTAGCGTACCCTTGAACTGTTCCAATTTGGCAGAAGCTGTCCTAATTTATCCTCTGTCATTGTCCTTTTTCAGCTGCTTTTAAAATGATCCAGTTGGTCTCCCTTCCTCCCAATTCCCTCTTTTGTCTTTGGCTCATCTCAGTTGTTGCAAACTGAGTTCAAATTGCATTAGTGGTTTGGACATGATTAAGTCAGCAGGAAGAATAGGAGAGGAGGGGCTGAATCCTTCTCTTCTCAGTATGTTCAGGCAAAAGTATATTGCTTCAGCCTCTTCTCTAGCTTGTGTGTTATTCCTCATTAATAACTTTTGCCATCGTGGCCACACTTTAGTGTTGTTTAGCTACAGGTATCCCAGTT
This sequence comes from Iguana delicatissima, assembly GCA_948472985.1. Classification (NCBI taxonomy): domain Eukaryota; kingdom Metazoa; phylum Chordata; class Lepidosauria; order Squamata; family Iguanidae; genus Iguana; species Iguana delicatissima. The sequence goes on along the minus strand of CAOKZL010001696.1, from coordinate 102,995 downwards.
TTCATCTGTGAAATGTTGGTGGATATGAAGTAGGCATGGGAGGAATGGATTAAATCATCTTGTAGGCCACATATTACCCTAGGACAACAAGTTGGATATATGACTACCATAACTCAGGGGTTCAATGTTACCTGTATGCTGAGGACATCCAACTCTGTCCATTTCTGCACTAGACTGTTATAGCGCTATGATTCCACTTGCAACATCCTATGGAATCCTGGAGTTTGCCATTTCGGGAGAGGCCGGCTGGCCCCTCCCAAAATGGCAAACCCCAGGATTTCATAGGATGTTGCAAGTGGAATCATAGCGCTATAACAGTCTAGTGAGGAAATGGCCTTTATCTTTTACTCTATCTGATTCCAAGGAAACTGACTCTGTGGCCATTTCCACACTACAGCCCCATCCCAGCATGGGGATGCACTGAAGCCAGTCCACGATGCCTGCTGCTGCACAATGTCATTGCAGTCCCATTCCTGTTGTGTCCCCAGCCATCACAATCATGTATTATACTATTACCAGAAAAAATCAGGTAATAGGCCCCTTTTATGTGACAATCATGTTGGCTGGGGCTGTGTGGGAAAGGCAGAAGTGCTATCAAAGAACTTCCTTCTTCACTGCAGGACAGGAAGAGACCGGCTGCACGGCGGAAGGAAGAAGCATGTCCTGAATGCTAACATCCACCAGCAGCTAGCCAGGTGCAGAGGGGAGCATTCAGAACATGCTCCCATCCCAGCAAAGGCACTGCCAGGATGATGCTAGAATGTTGTGGGATGCAGGTAAGGTGAAGGAAGGACCTGTACTAAACCATTGTCTGCTGTCAATAATGGAATGGATGAGGGTTAAACAAACTGAAACTTAATCCAGTTAATGATTAGGCAGATAAAGGAACAGGGATTCAGTCTGTGCTGGATGGAGTTACACTCCCCTTGATCTCAGATTCACTGTTTGGGCATGCTCCTGGACTTGGAACTGGACCTGGATGCCTAAGTTTTGGTGGTGGCCAGGAGTGCATTTGTACAGTTAGTGTGCCAGCTGCACCTTTTCCTTAAGAAGTCAGATCTGGCTACAGTGACATACAACTTGATTATATCTCATTTGGATTACTATAATGTGCTCTACATGGGGCTGCCTTTGGAAACTGTTTGGAAGCTTCAGTGGGTTCAAAATGCTGCATTCAGGCTTTAGACCAGGGCTGGTTACAGGGATCATATGACCACCTTGCTTTGTTGAAACAACTTCACTGGATGCCAGTCTGTTTCAGGCACTATTTAAAGTTTTATTTTGAATGTTAAAACCCCAGATGGCTTGGGTCCATACTATCTGGAAGATACCCTGTATGAGCAAGTGTAGCTTTAAGATCTGCAGGAGATGGCTTTCCCTATATCCCACCACCTTCACAGGCATGTTTGGTGAGCACATAGGAGAAAACCTCCTCTGTGGTTGCTCCCAGACTGTGGAATATCGCCTTCCAAGGGAAATTTGTTTGACTCCCTTCTTCAGCAATTTCCGCCAGCAGGTAAAGACCCTTTTACTCAAGCCAGCCTTTGAGCTTTAAATCATATAGAGGGAGGGGGTGTGAAGTGGTATGCTGTGTTTTATTTCTTAAAAAATCTGTTATTTGCAATTATGTTTTAAATATGTTTTCAGCTATTTTAACTAATTCTTTTTTAATGTTTGTAAAATAAGATTGCAGTTTAATCTTGTTTTAAACTTTCGGAAGCTACCTTGGATCCCATCCTGGGAGAAAGAGGGGGTGAAAATTTGCTCTCAATAAATAAATAAATAAATAAATAAATAAATAAATAAATAAATAAATAAATAAATAACTTCAATAATTCATAATGGCGCCTGTGTAGGTAATGCAGAAGTAGAAAATGTACTTTCCTTTATAACTCAATACAAGTACCAAGAAAATGCCGAACTGCACGTTTTCTACCAGAAACTGGGCTGAGGTTTACAAAACACATGTTGTGATCAAATGTGTGAAGATTATTGCACTTTTTAGAAGCTCTGCAGTGTGTTTGAGCCTCTCTCCTATTCAGTAACTACAAGTAAAAAGGAAGATGAACCTTTCGAGTTGTTAGTAATAGATCTTCAAGTACACTTCAAAAGCGTTTTCTTATACATGAAGATTCTGTAGAGCACTGTTATTTAATCTTGAAAAACCAGAGAGCTGCTCTGTCAATGAATAGAGGCATGTACACACACACACACACACACACACACACCCCCCACAAGGGGACACTTTACATTGAGGTATTATAATTGTAGCATCAGGCCACTACTGTTTAACAGCTCAATCTCTTGTGTATGAGGTAGCAGTTAAATCCTGGTGATGTCCACTCTTAACGTGAAAGGCCACAAAGGTGTTCCCCCCCCCAAGCAGAAGCAAAACTGTCTGCCTTCTTTTCATTTTTTTTAACACTGCTTCAATGGAGTGTTGGAGTGGGGGAAAAAAATCTGCAAAAATGTTTTAAATAATAAATAAATAAGTACATGTACGACGTCTGTATCAAGTATATCTTTGTGTACTTGACGAATGATCTATCTTTTGGAGTTGGAGAAAGAGCTGCATGTAATAGGAAACAAGGAACTGTCAGTGCAAATGGCTTTCCCATGTCTAATTTTCACTTTCCTCACATAATGTGGAGATCATGGCTTTTATACATTCATTATTATTTATCCATTCATTATTTATTCATTAATTCATTATTATTGGGGACTTCAATTACCCTGATAACTGCTGGGAGACTAATACCCTTTCCGCACGGCATTTTGCAAGTGATAGGGCCCCTTGAGTGTCGTGTAAATATGAGGAGCGGTCTGCATGATGCTCTCACATTTACGCGACGCTCAACAGCCAGACGCGCAGCACATATGCATTTTTTTATTTTTGCCTTTTAGCTGAAAATGCTGTGCGCTCACGCACTAGTCAGTGGCCTGGGGCGTACTCACCTGCTGTGAAAAGCCTCCTGAGCCGTGCCAATCACGCTTCCTGCCCCAGCGCAGCCTACAACTCCCAGGCTGCACTGCAGAAGGAAGGGGTGGGGCGCGGGCAGGGCACTCGCATGACCAGGAAGGAGCTGCAGAGACCAGGCAGCAGGGAAGCGGCAGGGAAGCGGCAGCATTCCTTCCAAGGCTTCTTGCACGACAACCCCCTCCCAGAAGTGCGAATGGGTAACGTGTGAAAAGTGCCTAAGTCTGCTAAGCCTAGGCTGTCCAACAAATTCCTGATATGCCTTGCAGATAATTTCCTATTTCCAAAGGTAAAGGAAAGGGGATCAGCAATCCTTGACTTGATGCTAACCAATACAGAGGAGCTGGTCAGTACTTTAGGGGTAAGTGACCCCTAAAGATGCTAGAATTCACAATTGTGAGACAAAGCAAGAAAGAATACAGTCAAACATATATTAGTAAAGCTGGTTTTAACAAGTTCAGAGCATTAATGGGTTTAAACCCATGGTTAGACATGCCAAAAGAAAATGAAATAGCAAGAATAGGAGCATGAGTACACAGCAGACATCATTTTTTCTTACTAGACTTTCAGATCAACTGCAACCATACATGCACTTACACTGGAGGAGCGGAATAGTGAGTCTCCACTAAATCCAGTCCTAGAGATTACTCCATGTCTAGGTACTGTATCCACAGTGCACTGAATTGTACAGAGTGTGTAGGGGGTATTAGTGTGTGCCCTCATCTACATGTGTCTACCAGGCATTTTGATCTCAGCAACACTTGTTAAGAGTAATTAGCTGTAAGCCATAAAGTGCAGTAGTGATCATTAAGATGGCCAGGTGACTGGGCAGGTTGCTACAGGGAGAGGCCCCTAAGTCACAAACTAGTTAGGACTTGAAAACTGAAAGTAATCACTGACATGTTAAAGTCAGGAATGCTACTGATAGCCAACGTAATTCCTTTAAAATCATTGTAATATGGTTTACAGGGATGAAAAGAGTATTTGAAAATATTTGGGGGGGAAATGCCTGAAAAATATATTTCCCAAGTGTCAGAAACCCTGAAGAGGAGAATTCTGGATGGATGAGAATCTTTATAGTTTGGAAGTTGTTCCACACAATTTGCACAAGATTCTTTGAAATATTATTTATGCACATAAAATGCTGATAGCTGTCTGCAAAATGTGAATTATATCACACACATGTGAATTTTGCATGGGACAAGTCCCAAACTGCAAATAGTCTTTCAAAATAGCACACATTTTGAAGACTTTCATATAGCAGGAATAAAATTGCTAAAATTACCCACTCTTTCATTCAAGAACAGAATTAGTGAAGAATTCTATCCCCAAGTTTGTATAAGATACCACTAACAACAATGTAACTGCCATATTTTGTTCTAACTACACCTTCTTTGTCATCTTAGAAGGCAGCCCATGTAGAACACACTACTGTGATCTACCTTGCCTATTTTTTCTAAACAAAAATATTAGATTCTAGGAGCCAACATTCTAGAACTAAGATGCTAAGGAATACGTCAAAATGGCAACACGGCTGAGGCTCTTGACAACAAAGGGAATCGTTCTTTCCATATTATCCTCTACCATATATCAGCTAAGATCCAATGGTCCTAGATTTGGGGTCCCCACATTTGTCTTGCATTTGAATGAAGCAGCAATCAATTGAAGACATTTCAGAAGTATTTCAACCACAGTGGAACCATCTGAAGATTTATGCTGCTTCCATTTTCAGAGATGAAAAGATTTTTTTTTAAAAAAATGGCCAGACTGAAATAATTAATCATCAGAGTAAAGAAAGAGAAATAAAACTTCAAACACAAAAGGATCAATGCTGCGGAAGCTAAGTAGTTAAGACAAAGTGCAAACTACAAAGGTTTCCATAGAGCTACCTGATCTATCCAGTTAGAAACCACAGAAAACAGACAGGCCTGCTTTGACCAAAAACACACACTACTATTAGCTCTGCTCTTCTTCTTCTTCAGTGGAAATGCACGAAACAGTTCCCAGAAGACAAGATGAAGTGATGACGGAACACTTCACATCAGCATCATTCCTATCTCCTTGCAAAGCCAAAGCTGATCATGAGTCTGATTCTGATTCTTCTCCTTTTTTAAAAAAAAGAAAAATAAGAATTCAATATTTTAAAGAGTTACTCCTAAATTGCTCATCCTTGTATTGTAGAAAAGAGTACCTGCCAACACAGAACAATAAAGATCTCAGAGTCATTGTTACCAATGCATTGAAAAGCAATGTACCAGTTGTTGCTTTTATTTCTTGCAAACAAACAAGAAATGTTTTGATGGGTGTTCCTGCATAGCAGGGGGTTAGACTCGATGGCCCCTGGGGTCTCTTCCAACTCTGTGATTCTGTGATTCTATGATTCTATGACTGTCGTTCGTAAGCAAGGTGATATTGTCAGAGCGTACTGACCTACTATGAGAATTATTCAGGAAGGAAGCAAAACAGAAGTTAGCTGTACTTAATACAGAATTTATTATGTGTGAGAAGAAGCAAGATCTCTGTAATATATTCCTGTGTAGTGAAGCACATTGCTCTAAAGAAAGTAAGTGACAGACAGAAAATTGTTCTTGAAATAAATGAGTCATACTGGTCATGCAGAGAGAAGTATAGATACACGCCATATTCTGCTAGCCTTGTATGTACACATCTGAGATTTTCAAAAAGGTACTTTTTTTGGACCACAACTCTCAGAATTCTTCAACGAGTCACAGCAGTCCAGAAGGGTTGGGGGAGGGGACTCTTTTCAACCTCTGTACTCATGGGACCCACAAACATGCAGGACACACTGTGGAATCCAATGGTTTCAGCTTCAAGGAAAGTTTGGTGCCGCGTCTTGGACCTGGTTGTCCTGAAAACTGAAGGATAACTCAAAAGAGACTGTACATTAGAGGGAAAGAGTATAATTCTGTTGTTATAATGATGGGCCTGACATTTATCTTTTGTTCTGATCAACTTCTCTTTCTTCTCATTACTTTCCCCTCTTATTATCCTAGATTTGTCAAACCAAAAGCTTCTCATTCCCTTGTGTTTCAGAGCCAAGTCCAAAAGGGGATGTGCTGTTGTGTTAAAATATTGTGTGTGTCTATTTGTATGTTTATGTGTGTTTGTGCTGAGTAAGAAACTTGATAGACAGTGTATATTTTTCTGCAGTATCTCCTAAATCAATCTTCAGTATAACCAGTGATGGTGGGTGGCTTCCATGTTAGTGGACAGTGAACCAGGTCTGGGTAGGTTAAAGGAACTACAAGCTGCTGAACCTATTTTGGAGATAGAACTCAGCACATAGGATAGCTCTTTTAAAGCTGGGAATGTGGAGTTGATTCAATGCCCCAGTTGACCAACCACCACTTGAAATGGCATCTAGATAGCCAGAGCACATAGCACTATATAGGGTAATCCTGCTAACACTAATTTGTATTTTTGGCAGTGCATCCACAGAGTTGTGTATCAGATTTATTGTAATTTCTTAATGTATTGTCTCCAGAAATACTCAAGTGTGACTTACAGCCTACCTAATTAAACTGATTTTAGATGTATTTATTTGTGTTAAAAAAGAGGAAATGGGCACCTAGGCTTAAAAGCCACCTCCACTATAAAATCAGGCTTTTTCATTCTTTAGGGTCACTCACTCTGAGATTTGACTCCACCTCTGGGGAGCCTGAGACTTTAGCCAGCATCCTGAAACCTTGGCCAGGCTGCTTCTTTGTAGAGATTTAATCTTCATTCTTTGATAGCAATGATGCATAATGAAGGGAAAATAGAAAACCATTTCAAAATGAAGAAATAATGTGGATGAATGAATAACCATTTAACCGTGGTCCTTTAAACACTAGCCATGATCCTGCACTAGGGAATAAAAGAATATTTAAACAAAAAGGTTAAAAACATATTTTCAAATGTCTAGAAACCCTGATGAAAAGAATCGTGGACTGATGAGAATCATTGCACTTTAAGACTTACTTTGCACATATTTGCACAGAAAACAAGATTTTCTGCACAGAAAGCAGGTTTTTCTGTGCAAAAAAAAATATTGTGGAAATGTTATTTTCTGCATTGAAAAGGTTCTTCCTGTGTAGAAAATTCTGTCGTTAAGAACTTATTCTGTGAAAAATGCATATGTGATTTGCACAGAAAACAGACTTTTCTGTGCAGGAAACCACTACATGTGAATTTAGCACAGAATAACTTCTGAGTTAAAAACCGCATAGTGTTTAAAGAGTTTCACAGGATGGAAAGAAAATTCCTAAAATTACTCATGGCTTCCTTCAAGAAGAAAATGAGTGAATAATTATATCTCTGTGCTGCAACAGTAACCAGCTGGAATCTCTGAGGAGTCACTGCAAATGATGTCATTGCTCTGCCTCCAGGTATAGGAAAACAGCTGAATGCTTGTCTGCTGCTTTCCTTGATCTCCACTGCCTAGGAAATACCTGGGTTCAGTGGGTTGCAGCTGACAAATAGTGGATTGGGGCAGGGAGTTTGGTAATTATAACCTCTGCAATGACCAAAAAAATGAGTTGAATCTGTCTTATACCATTGTAATTTACCATCAGGATACTAGCCAATGGCAGCAATCCACCATCTCCCTCAGCATAGCATAAATGTCCACATGTGGACATTTGAGTACAGTGTGACCTCCATGAAGAATAGCAGCATTGTACATCTGACAACAATTAAGTGGCATTGTGCAATGCCAAATGCATGATGCATAGCAACAATACACAGGACAGGATGTGAGACTGCAATGCACAGTATAGGATCTGCAACTGCAATACACAATATATGATGCATAACCACAATGTACAATGGAGGATATGCAACTGAAATGCAAAACTGCAACTTGTAATGCAAAAAGCACAATCACAACTGGCAGAGACAAGGCTAGTTAGAAGAATTTAATGTCTGTGCAACTGAACTTCTGCCATTATCTGGTGATTTTTTTTTCTTTTTGGCCCTGTACACATAGTGTGGTTTATGTATGTATATGTCCCTAACTGAGTTTCGGAGGGCCAGTGGGGGGAAGGAGGAAAGATACCTTAATCATGTAAACATGGTCTGATCTCAGAGCCAGAAGATCCCTTTGTTGAAAGCCCCTCTGTCTATTGGATATGGACCTGGCACAGTGCACGCACATATAAACTTAGGTAGAGATCAAGGTATTTATCTGAGTTGTATCCCCACCTTTCAGAAGTGAGGCAGGTGTTCTCTAAAGAGAAGGCCTCCTCACATTAGCTCCCTACACACAGAATCTAAGGTCAGCTTGCTATCCTCATTGTTGAGTTTTAGCTGAGAATTTTTTTTCTTTTCCCTGGGGTTTGTGTGAGCAGTGGATTTCTATTTCTTGCTCCTGTAGTTTTGTTTGCTCCTTTGTTTTGCATTTATATGTTTTGTCTATCGTTTCATTGTTAATTGCCCAATATGTTATTTTCTATTTCTGTTCTTTTATTATTTGCTGTTTGATTGCTTAGGACTTGTTGTATGATGTTAAAAGCTACTTTTAAAGCTCAGCAGGTGAAAATAGGCATTATATGTTTTGGCTACAAACTAACTAAAACATACTGTAATAGAGACATGCTAGGTTGTATTTCAAAATGCATTAAAGGTTTTTCCCCCCAAAAAAATTCTTTTCTTTTCTCTTCTCTTCTCTTCTCTTCTCTTCTCTTCTCTTCTCTTCTCTTCTCTTCTCACCTTCCTTCCTTCTACCATTTCTTCCAGTAGCAGCTTATCAAGGAATGCTGCTATTAAAAACAATTTAATCCATATTGCTTTCATTACTGTATTGGATTTTTTTTCAGTTTCTGTTTCCTTCTGGTCCAACTAAAATTAAGGATTACACAGTGTCCTGTAACAGTACAGACTGGACAAAATAGTTGAGCAACTCCAGCATTGAACTGTAGACTCTATAGAATATTTTGGCACATCCTATGATGGAAAAAAACCTAATTCACCTGTGCGTGTATATCTCCCAATATTTCATCCCTCAATTACTTTATCACTCAGTAATCTGTGGAAGAAAGTGTGCATTGCCTACAATGAAAGGAATTCTCTCTGAGAGAATGCAAAGCCATATGAAACCTCTCTCTGTGGTGCTTGATTTACAATGTTTTGTTTTTCAACATTATACAGAATTTCCGCACTAGACAGTTATAGCGCTATGATTCCACTTTCAACATCCTATGGAATCCTGGGGTTTGCAGTTTCGGGAGGGGCCGGCTGCAAACTGCAAACCCCAGGATTCCATAGGATGTTGAAAGTGGAATCATAGCGCTATAACAGTCTAGTGCGGAAATGACCATAGTGATGGGCATGCATGTGGGATCTAGGGTTTCATTGGGCCATTTTTTTTCAAACAGAAGCAAGAGCCATTTGGCCCAAGGCATGAGTTTAATTAGTTCATCAAATGTGTATGTCTAAACTAGCATTTAATTTGATAAACTAATCAAACTTATCCAAGGCTGTTTCAGAACATGGAAACCGCTCTTTTGAGTTTCCCATAGCTCTGTCAGAATGAAAATCACTGCACATCTTCAAGTGCCATTGGCTGAGGATAATGAATTCAAGCATGATCACTGATATCCTGGAATATCAGAGAATGGCTTTGAGAACTAATCAGCTCACCCACGTGACCGTGCTGTTAGCCAAGACTTGTTATTTGACTAATCCTTATGATCCAGATGACATTCTGTTCTTGTTCCAGTGCACAGCAGGTGGGAGAGTGGATTTGTTAAGCTGGGTGGGTTTATCCTTCTTTTATGTGTTCATTCAATTTTATGTTCATTTACTTACTGTACACATATGGCAGTGGAAGCTGCTAAAGTAATAACTGTTATCCTGCAAACAAGCCAGGGCAAAGAAGCAGATGTAAGATCTCTAATATTTCTATTGGACATTGTGTGACTGAAGTCATAAATTCTTCTGTGAGAGTGGAGGCTTTACAAGGGTGCAGGAGAAAGTCCTTAACTGTTTAAACAGCATTTTGTGTTGGGAATGGAAAAGAAATCTGTGGGGTTCACATCTTGCTGTGTGGGATTTGCATTTCCTCAATTCACATAGAGTTCACAATTCACTATGCAAATACAGCACAGAAAATAAGCTGAAGCACGCATCTTGCCTTAGAGGTCCATACATTTCTAAGGCTTTCGCCCAAATGTGTTAAATTGTGCAGAAAACAATATGCATGATTAAAAATGCACACAACTGAAAACATGGCACAACCATACTTTCATCACTGGGGAAAGTACCTGTGTGTATGTCTGTATATATATAGTTTAGGAAGCAATGCATATTCTTTAGGGAAATCGTATACCAAAATATGCACAGATTTCTGGGAGGAAGTGGGGAATCTTATATCCAACTTGATATGAACTGAAAGGGAACAAGAATGCCTGTGGGATTCTGAGAACCATAACAAAAATGAAATTGACAAATTTTGACATCCCTTGTTTGTAGACGTGTCCTCATGAAAGAGAAAAGAGAAAGGTGTAAATCTTCCCAGGAAGCACGAATAATTTGTAAATGCGATCCAAGATGCCTTGGAAAAACCAATAGTGATAAATTACAGTTGTTGGGTTTCTTCATAGGCTTCTGTCATGCTTTTATGGTAACCTGCTTTTATACGGAAATACAAAAATTAAGTCACAGTAGCTATAACTATGATTAGGATCATAGAGACCTATATTCAAATTCCCATTTAAATACCAATGGCTGATTTTGAGAAGTTGTCCTCCACTGTGACTCCCCTTCCTGACTTCAAATATTTTCAAGCATCTCTCCCAATTGTTTGTGCTATTCAGCAGGATCTCCTAGACCAGTGGTTCTCAACCTGTGGGTCCCCAGATGTTCGTGGACTTCAGCTCCCAGAAGCCCTGAGCATTGACCATAGTGGCTGGGGCTTCTGGGAGCTGAAGTCCACAAACATCTGGGGACCCACAGGTTGAGAACCACTGTCCTAGACCATCTCTGCATTATCAAATTTGGTGAGACATGGGTGGACTTATGCACAGTTTATTTATATTTTTAAGTAGGTTGAATTCTGATTGTAGATGATTTTATTGTCCTAACTGACATAATACATCACTGATCTATTTCATATCCTTTTAATAATCTATTTCAATGTTAAAAATGAATTGTATTTAATTTACTTTAATTGTAATCTTTGTTTCTTCAATTGGCTCGTCACACATCACTTCGACGTGAGATTACTTCTGCCAGTTCTTTCAGTACCCTTGGATATAATTCATCTGGTCCTAGATATTCATTTAGAGCAGCAGGTATTCCCATACTACCTCTTTACCTAGTCTGTGCTTCATTTCCCCTAATGCCTCATCTGCTCCATTTTCCCCAGGTTGAGCAATGTTTACTTTTGGGAGAAGACCAAGACAAAGACAGTGTTGAGTAGTTTTTCCTCTTCTCTGCCCCACTAGCCTTTTGTCATCTTCACCATGTAGTGGCCCTACCATTTTCTTGTTATTCTTGTTGCTATGGACAGAACCAAAAACAAAGTCCTTTCTATTGGTTATTTTATTATTATTGTTTTATTATTCCTAAGTTGCGTTTATATTCTACCTATCCTCCAATGAATTCAATGTGACTGTCCTCCTCCTGACATTTCACCTTCGCAACAAAACTATCTGCAGTAAGTAAGATAAAAGAGAGTGACTGTGTCTATTTCACCCAGAGATTTTCATGACTCAGTGAAAACTTGAAACTGAATACAAGATCCAGTCACATATTCTAACTCTTTATCACACTAGCTCTCTCTGTACCACATTCTTTCAGCGCTGCCTCTTACTATACCACATGCAGTATGAGAAGACTTTATGGTTTTATTTAGTTATGATTTATGTTATTTATTTATTCCATGTATAGCCCAAGATTCCATTGTCCAGAATCCCCATATTCTCCAACAGCCTCAGTAGGTCTCATCAGTGATTGTGTCAAAAAAGAGCGTTCTACCTTTCTGAAATCTCCCTGCCTAAAGAGGATAGCACTACTATATCCTATACCAGATGGCTGCATCAGAAGGATAACAAAGTTAAGGGTGCAGAAGCCATGACTAGATCCAACAAAATCAATGAAGACAGACCGTCCATGTCAAATTCCTGGTGCAGATAGAGTGGCCAACACAATGTTTCAATCAGCAAGTCAGAGTAAAATGTACCTCATTCAGAAATCCACTTTCCACATGTTCCTGTGTCTACCTCAAAACCTGAACATAGGAAACTGATCAGAAATTATTCAATACTTACTTAAGGAAACTTTTTTTTTAAAGCAACAATTATGCTTTTTTTAGCAAAGCTCTCACCAACCACCTCTTTTAGACAAGATGGAATCACCCCTTGTCATAAAGAAACCTTTACTACTACTTGTACTCACTTTGTTATGTGCTATGATATTCTTTTATCTGTATGGTTTGGTAGATCATCTAAGACACTTCTCTATTTGCTTGTGCTCTAAGCTAATGTTGACTTGGAGAAATCTTGTATAAATTCATCTCTGGTTTTATTGGTCCCATGATAGAAGTCTGTGATAGAAACTGTGCTCTCTAGTCCTATTCTAAAGTGGCCATTTAAAATAGAGAACCTCAGCTTACTGATGTGACATATATATCATCCATTCTTCAATATATGACCATTGACTGAGATTCAAAATGGGATTGTAGACAACATAAATAATAGGATGCTTTTCTTGATGGATATAATTCTGTTGCTTTTGCTCCCTCCTCATATTAAACATCTCTACCTTTGGGTTGTAAGTGTTTAAACAACAAAATCCCACCAGAATTTTCCACCAGTACTGTCACAAATATTTGCAAGACGTGATGAATATGCAGCTTGGAAACCTGAACGTGCTTGAAAATATTTTTGTACTTCCCTTTCCATGTTCTTCAGAATGGACATTTGTTATTTCCTACTGCTAGACTTTAAAAGGGGTTTGTATACCAGGATTTATCCATCTTTGCAAGAATACTGTTGTATATTCCAGAAAATTGTCACTGCCCCACAAAACCAACAAAAACAGCACACCAGAGCTTAGAAACTATAACTGTAACAAGGATGAGCACAGAAATGCATTCTTTCTTTTTGGGGGCGGGGCAGAGAATCATTAGAAATAGGACAGAGAAATTACCTCTATTCATGGGGATATGTTTGCTTCTTTATTCCCTACAAATCAAGGCCACTACGTATCTCACCTTCATTTCTATTGATTTGTTAAATGTAATAGAGCAATGGTGGGGGATATTTCCCCCCCAACATAAATATGTTTAGTGGTGGCTTGGGGGTTTCCATGACAGTAAGCCAGGGATAGATTTTAGTCCTTAATTTAAAGAAGTCCAAAGTGCTGAACCCTACTCCCAAAATAGATTCAGTACCTTGGATTATTTCCTTCAAGCCTGGATTAAAACCTACTAACATTCACCACCCCATTGACATGGAAAACAAGCAGACACCACTAGCTAAACAGGGCATCAGGGAAAATTCAAGTCAGCAGCAGTCAGGGTCACAACCTTGGAACTAGGGGTGAATGAGCCAGAGGAATAGTGAGTAAACCTAGAGAAAAAATTAGCCAAGGCTACCCATTTATCTTTCTTCAGTTGTGCTGTGTACTCTATTTCCCCTTCCAGAAAACTGTACCCACCAGTTTGGCCCCGTTTTCCAGTGAGATAGTTGAGAATCAGTAATGGTACTTTTCATTAGTGAGCCTTGTTATCATTGTTGACACTATCAGTACTTCTGTTCACAGTGCTGGTATTCACAGCCCCAGTTTTCACAGTATGCTGGTATTCACAGCCACACAGTATTCACAACTCCTTTTGTGAAATCTCTGCTAATTTGTTAAACTGGCATAGGCAATACAAAAAAAAAAGAAAAAAAGAAATTTCAGTCCTTTCTTTCCCTTCAGAGCTTCTTTGATTCTTTCACTAACTTATTTTCTGATTTTATTCTCATCTCTTTTCTATTTCCTCTATCTGCCTCAGGAGACAAACTTTTTTTCAGTAGTTTTTATTGTTAAAATAATTAGGCAGTGGATGCACAGTTATAGCAGTTTGATGGCTTTTTAAGCTTCCATAGCTCCACCCTATGAAATCCTAGGATTTGTGATTTTGTAAGATAATTAGAGAGTCAGCGTGATGTAGTGGTCTGAGCATTGGACTCTGGAGACCAGAGTTCGATTCCCCACTTGGCCATTGGAAACCCACTGGGTGACCTTGAGTGTGTTGCACATACTCAGCCCCAGAAAAAACCATGTTAAGTTCATCTTAGAGTCATTGTAAGTCAGAAATGACCTGAAGACACACAACAACAACAACAACAACAACAACAACAACAACAACAAGATAATTGGAATTCTCTAGTGTATTCTCTGAACTGCACCATTCAAGTTCTGGCAATACTTCCCCCAAAATTACATAACCCAAGGATTCTGTTGGGTAAAGCCATGACAGTTAATGTTGTATCAAAGTGCTATAATTGTACAGTGTGGATACATCTAGGTTTAATTTGATACAGTCAACCAGAATTTTCAAAGGACAACAAAGAATAATAGCCTCTGCAAGGATAAAATACCCCACATAATTCCAGTCTTACAGGATAAACTGTTTTTACTTACAAGGCCAGTCCCATTTTATGATGTTTACTTTTTTTTTTTTTTTTTTTTTGATGACTGCAATTGGTGGTCTGTTCAGTTTTATCTTCATGTAATCTCAGGAGGTTCATAGCATCATAGCACTTTTGCAACAAACTCATTTCACAGCTATAAACTCAGAAATTATATTGGAATTCAGATGCTCAAGTATTAATTGCCAAATCAAAGCACGATTAGAGGGTAATATGATTTTGTTCCATGCAAATGATAGTGTTTAGTAATAAGCAAATGGAAATACAGTGGCAGATACAAAAGACTTACACTGATGTGGCTCAAAGACTACGGAAGTAAAGCAGACCTACTGCGATATTGCCATCATAAAGTAGCTAATCACTCTCAATTTAGTTTCCTTCATTTGTAAACACATTATGAGCAGCTTATGAGCAGTCAAAGCATGCTGATAAACCTTTTCTTAAAAAGAGTTCTGCATGATATGATTTAGCAGTCGTCATCATCATCATCATCATCACAGTATAGTCAAGCCTTTGAATAACAGCTGTTGTGGGACGTGACTGGGAGGATGCTACTGGCCTTGTGGGCTTCCCCTATGCATCTGGTTTGTGATAGTGGGAACAGGATACAGGCCATAATAGTGTCTCAGTGTTCTGGCAATGATGTGCAGTGTACAGCGGAAGGATGGGCTTTTAAAAGCAAGCATGTTTGGATGGGTGGTCCCCAGACCTTTCAGTACCCAACTGAGAGTAGAAAGAGGCAGATAACTACACCTCTTAGATACATGGTCGCAATGCCAATAAAAATGTTTTGGAGTGGGGGAGAATGTGGTTAAGTCTTCTCCTCATAGTCTCACTTTAGTTTAAGGGTAGGGCTCAGATTGTATGACAAAAAGCTCTTGGCATTTGAAAATGTCACCTTCCAGAAAGAATAATTCTATCATAACCTTCCCTCTGGGATGTCAGTTTTCATTCTGCATGGTGCTTTTTCTGTGGAAATGCATTCAAATGCAGGATCTTCCACATGCATGGAAAGTGAAATGTTCACATAGTGCACAAAACTGTTCTGTGTGTTTTGTGCACTATGTTGCTGGCTGGTAAGAAGCCAGCTGTCACCACTGTGGACTGGTAGTTATTCATCCTTGAAGTCGTGGAAAGTTCATTTCAAAACAAAGGCCAGAATTATATGCCCACACTGAAACAACGTAGGTAGAGACATATAATGATCTCACGTGAATTCCTATAGATAAGACACTTCACACATAAGAATGGAAATTCTCCCTCTGAGGAAGAAGAAGAGCAGCCAGCATCTGATGAATTTATCCTCCCACCCTTTTCCTTATGTGTCCTGCCTTATTTAGATTGTAAGCCTGAAGACAGGGAACTGTCAAATTAACTATTTGTAAGCTACTCTGGGAGACCTTTTGGCCGAAGAACTGAATATAAATGCTATAAACAAACAAACTTAAAGGAAACATTATTATACTCCTACATGAAAAAAAAAAACCTACTGAAGGTATATCTTTGTGTATAATAGCATTAATGAACGGACTGCTGGGATGAGATGGTAAATCTGGATGCAACAAGGAATCCTTAGCTGTAGCAAGTAACTAAATGAAAAGGCAGTATTATTTTCTATATTTGTGTCCACATTCATCACAAATATCTTTTCAGAATAATGCATATTGGTAGCATGAAAAAAGTGTGACATGAATTACAAGCTAGTCCAGTTAATGGCATACATGCACACTCTGGCATCCGCATTTTCACATGCAATGTGCATTTTCAGTGTTTGTGCATTAAGTCATTAATGCAGTGCGAAAGAATGTGTTCCCTCCCTGACTAGAATTGTATTTGGACATGTCATGAAAATTATGCCTGGAAAGATCAAGTAATCTTGTAAGTGGGGAAAATAATAGAAAGTACATCAGACAAAACCTAGGCTTGCTCGCTCTTAAAGGGGATTTCTGCCTCCATACAATGGAAATGTGAAATCATTTCTCACCTTGTAAAAGTCAAAGTCAGTCTCTGCATTTTCATTATTGTCTTGAAATCCAAATATTATTCTTCCATTCCCTAACTCATTCTCATCACTGTGTGATCAAACTATAGCCAGGAAAGGAAAGGTTAGATTTATCAATCAAAGTTTGCTACCAGCATTCTAAATAATTGAACCCTCTGGAAAAACAAGCCTTATGTATTCGTTTTTTGTTTTTATTTTTTCAATATATCTATAAAAAGTCATTTCAATATGTTTGGTTCTGTGGCAGGAGGTTTTTATGAAGTGTTTATCCTTTTCACAGTTCTCGACAGAAGAGCTGATATATACTTATAAATATATTTAGGTCTCAGCAAACTTTCCAAAAGAATTCCAAACTTTCCCCCCTTAATAATATTTTACTTTGTCACCTGCCTTGAGGGCATATGGGGCAAGAGCAAATTAGGTATTTCATAAAATCCAATTATTTACATCTCATCTAAACGTTCCATACCATGAAGCAGTAAAACTTTGAGGTAACAGTACAGTGCCTGCTACTTAGAAATGCACGCTGGAAATAGTATTATTAAATGCTCCTCTACTTAAACTAACAACTAAAGTAGAAAGTCAGGAAGAAAGGTTGCAACCTTCTGTTGTAATGCATGTTTTCCCTTTCAGTATTTTTAAAAAGTAGGTAAGCATTCAAAACAAATTAGGATTAAGTTAAGGAGTTATGATCAGACAAACAGAATTGCTTCCAAGCTCTGTTGATATCTGTCAGAGAAAATGAAAAGTGTGCTTAAAAGAGTGAACTGTTGAAAGAAATAATATTTGGAAATTCTGCTCTTTGCAAAATAGGAAGGTATTACTGCCGTTTTAAAAACACCATGAACTAATACATCCAAAGAGGGAGAGGAACCAGAAACAGACTCCTTTTATATTTTTCCACACATGGATTAAAGAGAGCCAGCATAGTGTAGTTGTTTGGAAGTTGGACTAGGACACTGAGAGACTAGGGTTGGACGCTCTGCTTGGATGTGGAAACCCACTTGGTGACCTTAAGTGAATCGCACTCCCTCAGCCAAAGGCAAAGGCAAGCCTTCTCTGAACATATTCTGGCAAGAAAACCCAATGACAGGTTTGCCTTAGGGTCACCATAAGTCAGAAGTAATTTAGGAGCACATCACCACTACAAATAAGATAAAGACAATCAATTTTTTTTCCCCTATGAAAATGTAAAGAGTTGAAAACAGGGGCATTGCTAAGGGTAGACCATGTTCTTGTCTCTCGTATACAGTGTCCCAGACTTCACTATCAGGCACCCCATAGGAGGGCAAAATGTGTCTGTTTAAGACCACATAGATGGGTTTGCCAAATTTGGCCAAACATATTGAGTGAAAACAGATTCTTAATGGTTGCGTCCTGGTAGTGATCTTCTGGGGGAGGTTAGGCTGGTCATCTCTCAGTTATCCCTCTACTAACCAGGAAAGACCTTGTTCTTCAAACAAGCTTTTGGGAAACAAGTGTCTGTTAAGGACAGAGTTTTCACTGTATAAGTGCTGTACTTTTTTCTGCATTTTAACAGTTGTGCTTTTACAACTGTTTTTAATGTAATTGTGTTTAATGTTGCAACTAATGTAAGATTATGGGGTATTTCTTTTTCTTTTCTTGGGACCTGTTTTTAAATATTTTATGAACTGCCATGGTTTCCAGTTCTGGGAGAAAGGTGGGATTTAAATTTAAAAAAAAAACACTTTTCAACCAGCTGTTTTGATTTCCTTTAACAGCAGCTCGATGTGCAAACATTATCTATTGTAATGTAATGGCCCATGCTGTTTTGAGCCGTAGGGCACTTTCACAATTCAAATTATCACACTACAATTACATTTTAACTGCTTTGGCAAAATCTTATGGAATCTTGGGGTCTGTAGCTGCATGAGGCACACAAGCTCTCTGGTTGAGATTTCCATATGACCCTCCCTAAACTTCAAATCCCAGGATTCCATAGGATGAAGTCACAGCATTTAAAGAAGAATCATAGAGCTATAATTATTTAGCGTGAAAAGGCCACCTGGTTTTTGGGGAAAGGCAGGGTAGAAATAAGGAAGAAGAAGAAGAGTAGTAGTGTTACCTTGAAAATCTGGAGGTCCCCAAGGGACACCTCAATATGCTCCAAGTGATGGGGTAAGAAAGCTCAATGGAGCACAAGCAATAGCAATGCAAGAGGCAGGGTAACCTACTGAGATCTCTTACCCAGTTTTTATGGGGACAGGCCCAGTCAGAGATCACACAAAAAGGTCCAATGAATGACTTTATTAAACAGTAATAGCTCTTATCAATGCAAACACTCACACATGCATCCAAGGGCTAAAGAGAAATAGAGTGGAAATAAGATAGAGGGATTGTTGAAGGATTCGTAGTTTGGGTGATACTGCACCTTTTTCTGAAGTCCTTGGTCTGGAAAGCAGCGAAAGAAAAGGAACTCAGCGAAGAGATGCTGAGGGGATCACGTGGCTTCGGGAGGAGGGGACCGGCCAGTTGGTATGACCAGGAGGCATCCAAAGAATTAGTCAAAAACGGGGACTATTTGTAGGAAAAATTTACCTTGAGGGCAAATCCTCTCCCAGGGAGAACAAAGGGGACAGCAACAGAAAACAACTTCACACCGGCACCTTCTTTGATATTGGAAGATAACAAGGTGTTACCCAAGCATCAGGATCTTCCACCACTTTGGGTCGCAGTATGAGTTTATGTAGATAGATTTTGCCTGATAAGATTTTATTGCTACCAGTGCCCAACTTTGTGAGAAAACTCTTAATCCCTTCAAGTTGGCTCCTTAAAGGCTGATGATCTTTTGTCCACCATGGGCTGGCACAGCTTGAGGTCTCCTGTGGCTGCGTGACTGGGGAGTTTACTGGCCTGATGTGGTTCTTTCAATCGTACAACAGTTGTTGCCTATGTGCTCATCCGGGTGACCTCTCTAGTGGGTTAGATTAATTTTATATCAAAGTTGTAGACCCCGGGACAGAGTTTACCAAGGGGGCAACAGTAGTTGTTAAACTGTTAAACTTTTACTTAACTGTGGTTGCCAGATTTCAGACTATGGAAGTCCTAGGGTATGGCTATGTTTTCTTTAAACATCTGGGAGAGGGATATACATCTCAGTGTGTAATTCTGGAGGATGAAAGAAGTTGATTTTATTATATGAGGTGGATTTCAAGCCTGAGTACCTATTTACTTTTAGTAGGCAGGCAGTTTCTAAGCCATGCCGAGCTATTTTCAGATGGCATGACAGAAATTATTATATTTGATGCACAGCTCCTTGGGCAAGCTAACATTACTAGATATGCATTAGCATTTGTAGGATTAAGCTATGTAGGTCTAGACCTTCCGACCATCTAGACATCACATCTAATGTTGGTTTAGGAGGTATAGTAGGAAATCCACATTGTCTGTCTTATTATTTAATACATGCACACACACACATTTTCTTACCATTGTTATATAGGAGCCTACTCTCTGTGCTTTCACAAAACTATGTCCTCTGGTCTCAGGTTTTAGCCTGAAATTGCAGGTTATGGGAAGGTGCTGACCTGGTAATGCTATTAACAGCACAAGAGCAAACCAGATTTATTTGTGGACTGTTGGTGCATTATGCACTGTACCTCACAAATCTATGCACTTCACCCCTAAACAAAGGCCTTACAGTCTTCTTAATGGTGGGATGCTTCATCGCTCTGAACAATGCAATGAACAAGGAAGCAAAATGACAGCAAATGGTTTGAGGCATGATTATTTTGCATTCTGTGCAGTATCCCACACATAACTGATGAAATTTTATGAGCAAAGGGAACTTTCTGGCAGGATTATATTTTAAATCCTGACATAGGACACTGTTCATTTAATTTATTTATTGAACTTGCAATCATCTCAATTTAAAATAGCATAAAGCCTCCTTGAATCAATGAGCCCTTTGTAGCCATGGGTGTCATAGCGCTTTGAAGCTCATTTTGGTCAGAATTTGTTAACGATTCCTGATAATACTACACCTAAAGCAAGTAAAAGAAGTCTCAAGTTTGGCAAATGATGCCTTTTCATTTCTTTATACTAAGTTTTATGTACTTGTACCTAGACAGAGAAATTCAAATTCCAAAAGAGATCAGAACCATCATAAATACTCCCATCATTTTTCTCTCAGTTCTCAAAACCTCATTTTATATGCATCAGACACTACAACTTTTAAAACAGAGGTGGGCAACTTGCAGGTTTCCAGATGTTGGACCTAAACTCTCATCAGCCATAGCCAGAATAGCCAAAGGGAAGGGAGCAGGGGAGGTTCAATTCAAGAATCCTTGATGAGGCTCATGACCAGAGTACAGAAAGTATTTTTTCCCCAAAAAAGTATTCCATTCTGTTATTCTTTGTAGTGGATAAAAAGTTACCCATTCTGGTAGCTCCTAAAGGTCATGATTTTTGCTGTTGTTGTTGTTGTTGCCATACTTGTGAATTTTCTAGCAGGCATTGGCCCCTTCTTGTCAAAATGCCCTTAAGAGTAAAATTTGACAATAACTGGAAAGTGTTACTTATTACATCAATATGATAATTTTCATTTTAGTCGTTGCATTTCCTTTAAAATGTAACTGTGTCACATTCTTCTTAACAAAAGCACCTAGTTAATTCTAAATTCTGCTCCTAACATAATTTTTTTCTGGAATACTCCAGAATGGGCTTTAATGCTTGTTCCCACATACACCATTATGGTTATCACCACATGAGGCATTTTACAAAAAAAAAAAGAGAGAACATATTGCATAGTAGATGGATTATCTTCAAAAATTTATCAAAAATTCAAGGGGGAACCGTAAATATAAAGACTCAATAAGAATTAAAAGAAGATGGTATAAAGTATCATTGGCTGCTGTTTAGGCAATTGCGAGAGAAATGTAAAATAGAGCAGAAAACATGGATTGCAAAAATGTTTGTTGTTCTTGGTTCCTTTTCCCACTATATTATCATGGGCAACGGTATCTTGAGGGCCAGCATGGGGTAGTGCTTTGACTGTTGAACTATGACTCTGGAGACCAGGATTCAAATTTTCATTCCGCCATGGAAACCCACTGGGTGACCTTGAGCAAGTCACATTCTCTCAGCCTCAAAGGAAGGCAAAGGCAAACAAATCTTGCCAAGAAAACTCTGTGGTAAGTTCACCTTCGGGTTGCCATAAGTTGGAAATGACTTCAAGGCACACAGCCACAAGAAGAACATCTTCCAAGATCTTGGAGAAGCTAATCTTCTGGCTTACAGTAGTCATGCTGCCTAGGAGGTTTTTTCTCCAAGCTTTGCATGTTCCATATTCCATGACACTCAATACAATCTGCTCTGGGCTTAATGGGGGAAAAGTCACACATGAAAGTTATTGCTAGTAGCCCATTTGAGAGCACAATTGAGTAAGCATATCTGCATCTCTAGAAGAATAAAGGTTTATGTCTGCATCAAGATGCATGTCAGAGACAGCAAGACTGGCAATCTACTCACCATTTTTCTCCTTTTAGTGTACATAGTACTTTACATGCTAATAAATACTGTCAATCTGTATGAGGTTCCTTTCTTGTTATTCACATGTAGTGGAATCCAGGACTATTTCTGCACTAGACAGTTATAGTGCTATTATTCCAGTTTCAACATGCTATGGAATCCTGGGGTTTGCAGTTTAGGGAGGGGCCTTTGACGAATAATAGCATTATAACAGTCTAGCGCGGAAATGGACCAGGATTGTTTTCTGTAAGTGGGTAGCTATATCTTAATTGATTTTCCTGTTGTGTGTAGCTGGCACTTGTCAGGCATTGTATAAAAAGAGCAAAAATGTAAAGAATGTTTGAAAATTTTGACCTTAAAAAAAAAAGGTATATCTCAACACTATGAGACATCCCATTGAGAAAGTGAGCAACCATAACGAGATTTTCCAAATCTATGAACCTTTTCATACCACCACCACCACCACCACCACCAGTATAAAATGATATCTGCAACCTGCAAGTTTTTGCACAAACTAAGCCAGAGATCAGTGTGATTTGCACAAAATGTACTGTTTTATGTGCAAAAATGCACAATTTTTTTTTTTTGGAAAAAAGTACCAAAGTGTGAAAAATTCTTGAAAAAAAATTATTTTTATTTATTAAAGTATTTTTATTTCTTCCTTTCATCACACCTTAGCAAAAATTTATGACATCATGAAGACTTTAAACAATGCCAAAGTAAAAATCAATAAATGATTTAGATAAAAGAAAAACATATTAAACAATTACCACAAGTTAAAAGAGCTTTAAAAAGCTAAAACATTTCAAACCATGTATATGCTGGATAGGAAATTAGGCCCTGAAGGCTTTAATAAAGAGCTGGGTCTTGACTTGGTGCCAAAAAGAAACCAACACTGACACCATTGAGAATTTCTGGAGGATGGAATTCCAGAAGTGAGGCACTACAGCTGAGAAGACCTTTTCCATGTCCTCCCCACTCATATTGCCCCTACTGGTGGGATAAAGAGAAGGGCCCTTCCAGGAAATCTCAATTTTTGCGTCAGTATACATACAGAAATGTACGAAAACTCTCATAATCTTGTCCAGTTGGGAGAAAATGATTCTTCCATAAAATAATAAAACAAACAAAAAGGTAGGTCCCTAGTAGAGGGTGCCTGTTTTGTCTGTTTTTTAAAAACAATTTTGCTCAGTCTTGGTAGAACAAATACTATGGAAAATGTCAGATTGTTTGAAGCCAAAGTCACAACTAGTGGAACCTAAAGAGAACTCAGATCTAGAAATACATCACCACAGGCCTCCCTCCCCCTCAAGTTTAAACAACACAAGACAGCAATACCCAGATCAGCTATGTGGCATTAATTCTTAACTATCTTTGTCATGCTTGCAAGACATTTAAATATTTCACAGATGTTAGGCAAGTATTTCATGTTTCCTCAGCAAAAGGGTTCTCTACCCTCTTGTCTTTTACAGATTGGTAAATGAAAAATAGATGAGGTTCATAGCGCAACATGGAGGTTGAATGGAAAGCTTGTCTTTGCAGTTGGTTACATTTTGGCCAGCCGATCCCAGGCGTATAGGTGGACCTTTTCCTGTTCATGCTAAGATACATTGCAGAAGAGGAAGATTTTTAGATGTCATATTTATTCAACAGTTTGAGAAGAATGGTTGCTTTGTTTCATTTTTATATATGCAAAGTATTGGAAGAGTCTGAGTAATGGGTATGATTTAACTATTTTGTGTATCCTCTCCCATTGGAAAAACATGGGAATGAAGAGTGAGAGATCATAAAAATAATGAGATGAGAAGCTACCATACTTACATGTTACAGATCAACATACAGAAACAATCTTATTTGTTTAGGACACTTCCATCAAGAAGTTTGCTTGTGCAAGCTCCATTTAAATGAAACGGTGATGTGCTGTTGTGCATCTTTGGTGCATTATAGTGGTGTCTGCATGGGAGAACATAAGAAATAAATAGCTTGAGGATTAGGGATTGCTGTGGAGGACTTGCTGAGGATCAGAGGGTATACTAGCCCCAAGACACAACTCAGGAGTATATAATGTTCAGACCGAGCGAAGTAGTAATGCCATTCTGTTCTGGTTTGGTCAGACCTCACCTAGAATACCCTTTTCAGTTTTGAGTACCACAGTTCAAGGGTATTGACAAGCAGGAATGTGTCCAGAGAAGGGCAACCAAGATGGGTCTGCAAAACAAGCCTTTTAGGAAATGACAGAGGAAGTTGGATACACTTAGCTTGGAGAAGGCATTGACCCTTTGCAATGACCCTAGTATGATAGCTATCTTTAAATATCTGAAGGGATAACATGGAGATGATGGAGCAAGCTTATTTTTGGCCATGCCAGAGACTAGAACATGAACCAATGAAATTAAATTGGAAGAAAAGAGATTCACCAAAATATTAGGAAGGACTTTACTGTAAGGGCATTTTGACAGTGGAATATATGGCCTCAGGAGAGCGGGGAAATCTCCTTCTTTGAAGGCCATTAAACAGAGGTCAGATGGGCATTTTTCTGGAGTGCTTTAGCTGTATATTCCTACATGGCAGGGAATTGGACTAGATCAGTGGTTCTCAACCTGTGGGTCCCCAGATGTTTGTGGACTTCAGCTCCCAGAAGCCCCAGACAGTATGGTCAATGCTCAGGGCTTCTGGGAGCTGAAGTCCAAAAACATCTGGGGACCCACAGGTTGAGAACCACTGGATTAGATGGTCCTTGCGGTCCTTTCCAGATCTAAGATTCTATGATTCTGTTATTTGTGAGAAGTTCTATTGCTTCATTGCTTCAAATATACTGAGGAATTCCAACAAAAAGAGACCAAGGCCTAAATCCAATTGTTAGTCCCAAGTGGAGCAGACTATTAAATGAACCACTCAAACTCAACTCTTATGCAAATCCCATTAATTCATTGGGTTTACTCTAATTGGGATTAACTGTTGTGTTTAGGCCCAAGAAAGGCAAAAAAAAAACAAAAAAAAAAACAACCTTTTACTTTCTTATTTTTCAGTAAATTCATGATTAACATAATCTGGGTTTTACCCTCCTCCTGACTTTTCCAGAAAAGGTCTCTGCATGTAGAAAAGTAGAACAGGTGACTTGGAAGGAGAGTATGATCTAACAGTAAGTATAACAGAGAACATATATGATCTGTTAAACATAATAATCTAAAAACGAACTTTTGCAATATGTCTTCTCTTCATTTTGCTGGAATGCTATTCCACAAAATACATTCTGAATTAAGATACTGGTGTGTATTTAGCTTAATTAAATATTTAATCAAATGTCATCCAGATATTATTTCTGCTCGTACAAATTTCCATAACCCCTCACAGATTTTGCTTATTTTATAATTTCTGTTGACTTTGGGGGAGTTTAAGGCCATTATAAGGCTTCAATCAGCTGACAGTTTCTTGCAAGACATTTTTTTCTGTTCATGAGCTGAAACCTGGAGAGAAGCAGCAATTCCTTTATTATAGAGTTGGGCAAATCTGGAATAACTGAGAGATAAATTTTAAACAGCACCCACAATGGGCCACACCAGGCCTGAATATGGTAAAAAAAGTGTTAAAAGAAATTTTAAAAAGAGAATCAAAACCAGAAATTACCAAATATCCATGCCCAGTTTTAATTGGGGAGCTACTTGTACCTCCCTGACCTATTTAAACACAGTACTACCACTAAATAATTAATATTATATCTGACGGTAATGTCACGCATGAAGTGGTCAAGAGAAACATACGGGCTCAATTCAGAAATTGCTCCAAAGCTCTCTTGCAGAGGTATCCATAGAGGATGTGCAAGAAGTATGATGAACTGTGGTCCATAGTTCATAATGGTCCAACAGCCCTTGGTACTATATTTCCCAACACATTCCTTATGTTCCTAGTGCTTTTGTTTTGTTCTATGTTTCTGATGATTTTCTTTTATTTCACTAAAACCTTTCTCCTACTTCCCATCTTCATAGGCAGGGGGTGAATTAGCCAACAGGACACAGATGATAAGGTAAAACTGCTGCTGCAAACTCACTCTTCAATCACCCTTCCTTCAGTGGCTTCTTCTCTAATCTTTCTCAGTTGATGCCTCACACTGTAGTGTCAATCATGTAAGGAAAGAGCTTAGGAAGTAATGGGAGGGAAGGATAGATGGGATGGATAATTTGGGATGGTTAAAACCACCCTGCCTGCAGGACAGAAGAGAGGAGAAGGAAGTGCAGTTTATGGCCATGACGTTCTCCCTCTCCCTGTCCTTCTATCCTTATCCTACTAGCCTCTGCTCAGTCCTTCCTCTATCATGAGATCTCAAGATGGCACACAATTACAACAAACAGTTCAAATAGCTCCAGATAAAACAACAGAATAATTTAAGTAGGGTAAAATTATGCTAAATAAATCACCAGGGTAAAACAGAAGAAAAGGCTACTACAGTTAAAACCATGTACATGCACAATTTAAAATTTAATAAAATAGGCTCTAAAAAAGGTGTTTTAAAAAAATCTTTCTTTCAGTATAGAAAATCAAACAAACAGCAACAGGATGTGTCCAACATAATTGATCTGTTGCTTGTCTCAAAACAAGGAAACACAGAATCATAGAATCATAGAGTTGGAAGAGACCCCAGGGGCCATCCAGTCCAACCCCCTGCCATGCAGGAACACACATCAAAGCACTCTCTTTGGCAGGTGGCCATCCAGCCTCTGCTTAAAAGCCTCCAAAGAAGGAGACTCCACCACACTCTGAGGCAGTGTATTCCACTGTCAGACAGCTCTGATCATCAGGAAGTTCTTCTTGAGGTTCAGGTAGAATTTCCTTTCCTGCATTTTGAATCCATTGCTCCTTGTCCTAGTTTCTGGAGTGGCAGAAAACAAGCCCCCTCCCTCCTCAACATGACATCCCTTCAAATGTTTAAACATAGCTATCATATCCCCTCTTAACCTTCTCTTCTGCAGATTAAACATACCCAGCTGCCTAAGCCGTTCCTCATAGGGCATGGCTTCCAGAATTCTCACCATTTTGGTCATCCCCCTCTGGACATGTTCCAGCTTGTCAATATCCTTCTTGAATTGAGGTGCCCAGAACTGGACACAGTATTCCAAATGAGGCCTTACCAATGCAGAACAGAGTGGTACCATCACCTCTCTTAATTTAGACACCATACTCCTATTGATGCAACCAAGAATCGTGCTGGCTTTCTTGGCTGCCACATCACACAACTGACTCATGTTCAGCTTGTGATCTACCAAGACTTCTAGATCCCTTTCACACGTACTGCTATCCAACCACGTGTTCCCCATCCTATATTTCTGCATTCCATTTTTTCTGCCTAAGTGCAGGACCTTACATTTCTCTCTGTTGAAATTCATTTTGTTAGCCTTGGCCCAGCTCTCCAATCTTGCAAGGTCACTTTGAATTTTGATCCTGTCCTCTGTTATATCAGCAACCCCTCCCAGTTTGGTGTCATCTACAAATCTGATCAGCATGCTCTCTACTCCCTCATCCAAGTCATTGATAAAGATGTTGAATAGCATTGGGACCAGAGCAGAACCCTGTGGCATCCCACTACTCACTTCTCTCCAGGATGAAAACCATCCATTGGTGATTTGGGTTTGGGAATCCTTTGGGTTCGGTTGGTCAACTAATTACAAATAAAGCTAATAGTACCCCTGTCCACCCCACATTTTACTAGATTCTTTGCAATAATGTCATGGGGAACTTTGTCAAAGGCCTTACTGAAATCAAGATATGCTACATCCACAGCATTCCCTTCATCTATCAAGCTTGTAACTCTATTGTAAAAAGAGATAAGACTAGTCTGGCACAACTTTTTTGAAAAATGATTATGGCATTGCTTTGTAAGTAGTTACAAGCTGACTGTTTAATGATCTACTCTAGGATCTTTCCTGGTATTGATGTCAGGCTGACCAGCCAGTAATTATTTGGGTCCTCTTTTTTCCCTTCTTGAAGATGTGGACAACATTTGCCCTCCTCCAGTCTGCTGGGAATTCTCCTGTTCTCCAAGATTTCTCAAAGATTATTGCGAGTGGTTCTGAAATGACTTCTGCTAGTTCTTTTAATATCCTTGGATGTAATTCATCTGCCCCTGGAGACTTGAATTCATCTAGTTTAGTCAGGTATTCTTGTACTACTTCTCTACCTATTCTGTGCTGCATTTCCCCACTTCCTCACCTGCTCCCCACCCCGCAGGTTGAGTACTTCTATCCTGTTGGGAGAAAACTGAGGCAAAGTAGGTGCTGAGCAGTCCTGCCTTTTCTTTTCCCCCTGTTAGTAATTGGTCATTTCTGCACAGTGACCCTATCATTTCCCTCTTTTTACTTTTGCTGCGGGCATATCTAAAAAAGCCCTTTGTATTGCTTTTAATGTCTTTGACAAGCCTGAGTTGAAAAATTGGAAATTTTACTCAGAGCTTATGTAGCTGACTACTGGTCCCCTCCATTAAATGTACTTTTCCACAAAGTTCACAAGCAACTATGACTTCCATAATTACATAATGGAGCCATATAGAGATTCTTGAACAGAAATAGTTTATTGTAGGTAATTTGGATAGATGACTACCTATCTGCGAACACCAGATGATATAAGCTTCCATCAATATAAGAAATAGTAGGCCTCTAAATACAAATTGCTATGAGAAGATTAGTGGGAGAGTGCTATTGCACAAGTCTTGCTTGTGGGCTTTTCCTGGTTGACTACTGAAGTAACAAAATGCTGGACTAGACAAAAAGGGTTCTGGTCTGATATAAAAGGCTGTTTTTAAGTGTGTTGCATTTTGTTACAAAATTTTTCGTTACCTAGGCTCAATCTGATTACTGATCCCAATAAGATTATACCCACTGAATCAGTGGAAACTTGATAAGTCAACACTTATGCATATTCCATTGATTTACTCAATCTACTTTAGTTGGAACTAGTATTTGAAATTAGGCCTTAGCAGAGAGCCACTGTAGTGTAGTAATTTGGGTGTTGAACTAAGACTTCAGGAGACCAGGGTTTGATTTCCTGCTTGGCCGTGACTTTGGGTAAGTCACACTCTCTAAGCCTAAGAGGAAGACAATAGCAAACCTATATATTTACAATAGATATATACAATAGATGAAAAATGGATGCATATATCTTATTCCATATCTCCCTGCTTAAATGAAAGGAGGAAAGAAGACAACAAAGACTGGCTTTTCAGAATGTAACCAAACAGTTACATAGCTAATTATTATAAACTAAATCTAGTTGTTTGTACCCGCTATAATAGACATACTGAATCAATGGAAACTCGTTAAATCAAACATTAAAATGACCTACTCTTGTTGGGACTAAAATTGCTGTAACCTTAAAAATCTCTTTTCTTCTTTTGCATCATTGGAGGATGTTACTCCCCCAAAATATTAGGTTTTTGTTCCAGTGCATTCATTATAATTCTTTCATGACATATATCGTGTTAAGTGTTATAGATAATGAAACTATCTAATGAACAGATGTTTAAGAAGAAAAACAAAATAGTTGCATACTTGGCAAAAGTGTGCTCTATCTACCTGCCACTATTGGCTGGGCATCTGTGATGTCACAGGATGTTCACGTTCTAACTGCTTAGGGGGAGGAGTCAGCTGCTAGGAGGAACATGGAAGTTTTGTTTGGTGAGGCCTTAATTTCACACGTAGAGTAAAAACTTTGCCTAGGATATAGGAACATTGATAAGAGTAAAGGAATTCAGGAAAAAACATGCACAGTTCAGATATGAAATCCTAATGACTAAAATAGATGGATAAAAATGTCATGAATATTACAGTTGCCATTTAGTGGCTCATTACTGGTTAGATGCAGAAAGCTTTTTTATTTTTATTTTTTTTAAAAAAATTGTGGTAACACTCTCTCATTTACGACCCATAAAATATGAGCATATTTTCTTGTAAACAGAGCCTATAACTTCAGACCAAATCACTTCCATGTTTATAAGACACCAAGCTAGTGTAATTATTAGTGTCTCCACAGTTAGTGTTTGCCTGGTGTACTCCAGAATCAACTCCTGCTTCTTTCTTTCTTGAAAAAGAGTTTCATGAATCATTTTGTTTTCTTGTTTTGAATTACATAGAAGACATTTTAACAAAAATAAAAAAACCTAAAAAAAACTGAAGAAGCATCAAGAAGAAGGAGTGGGAAAGACAATGGCTGGAATTCAATATGGAATTCTTCTTAAGAGGATTTGTGTGAATGGGGAACAGAATTCAGGAGTTTTGCAAAATCCATATTCATTTAGAGGCTGTTGTGACATTATTATATTTAGGCATCCATTGCATAATGATGGAGTGACTAATGTACAGTGGGCTAATGAATAATGAGCACCAATGTGCATTGGGGCACTCTCCAATGTACATCTGAACACCAGTTAAAAAGTGCTAGAGCATAATAAGAGTGCCTGATGTGCATAAGAAGAGCCCAGTGTGAATTAATAGTGCCCAGTGCACACCAGAAATGCCAGATGTACATTGGAACTTTCTTGCTGTTGCTCCAATATGTATCTTCATATGTCATTGCACCTCTGTGATGTAGCTAAGGATTCCTCAAGTTACACAAGATACACTTAGAAAGTCAAGATCAAAGGAAGTAATAATACCACTCTATTTTGCTTTGGTTAGACCTCTCCTGGAATACTGTGCCCAGTCCTGGGAACCGCAATTCAAGAAGGATATTGACAAGCTGGAACGTTTCCAGAAGAGGGCATCCAAAACGGTGAAGGGTCTGGAAACCATGCCTCTGAAGAGCAGCTTAGGGAGCTAGGTATGTCTAACCTGACAAAAAGAAGATTAAGAGGTGACTTGATAGCCATGTTTAAATATTTGAAGGTCTGTCATGTTGAAGATGGGCAAGCTTGTTTTCTGATGCTCCATACACAAATATGGATTTTTAGAGTCACAGACCTAGTCACAGACCACAGTCAAGATGTGGTTCTGCTGTTGTCTGTGAAGATGGTCTGGAGCAATATCAATGCAGGCATAGGACACTCCCCTCTTTGGCCATGTGGGCTCTCAGGCATTCAGCCTTCCACATTTGCGGGTTTCACTTTTGCGGATTTGATTATTCACAGATTTGTTTGCTGTCAGCTCTGCTGCCTCTCTATGCCATTTTTAATAGGGACTGCAAGCCTTGTGAGACTGAGAAACTACGAACAAGGCTTGTAAGTCCCTATTAAAAATGGTGTGGGGCAGCAGTGGAGGTGTCAGTAAGCCCCACCAGCCACCCACTTCTGCCTTGTGAAGAAACCCTGATGCCTCAAAGGAATCCACGGTGGATTGAATATGATGATCATACTTTTTTGTGTGTGTTAAATATGGTTTGGAAAGGACTAGAGTTATCCACAGTTTTTCCACCTTCATGGGGGTCTTGTATCCCTAACCCTAGTGAATGTGGAGGGATAACTGTAGTTGAAAAATCCAGGCAATAAAATTTCAACTCCATTGATGCTGATTGTTGCTGTTGGTCATTTTGGCAGCCCATGGTACCCATAGAACTCTCTTTCAGCACCACATTTCAAATGAATTGATTCTCGTCCTGTCATCTTTCTTACCTGTCCCGACCTTCAAAACCACAGATACAAATCAGAAATACAATTAGAGTAGATTGACTGAATCAATATTTAAATCGTTGAATTTTCAGTCAATGCTTATGCAAATAGCAGTAGGATCTAGGCCATATTTTAAATATTGTAATCATGTTTTCTTAGGATAAAGAGGAAT
Organism: Iguana delicatissima; assembly: GCA_948472985.1. Classification (NCBI taxonomy): domain Eukaryota; kingdom Metazoa; phylum Chordata; class Lepidosauria; order Squamata; family Iguanidae; genus Iguana; species Iguana delicatissima. The sequence continues at coordinate 71,126 of CAOKZL010001696.1, read as the reverse complement.
ATAATTTGTCAGTTTCAAAAAGAAAGTTAACAGCTGATTCTTCTACAGAAAGACAAAAAAGAAAAAAGAAAATCAAACCTATTAGCTTGTTGTCTGAATACATTACTCTGGAAAAGATACATCATCTCAGGAAGATAGAAATATGAAGTCCACCATGACAAAGCCTGTGGGGAGAGGGAAAATTGTTCCAGGGAAAGGAAAAGGCACCTGAATTTGTCCCAATATCCCTAAAGACATGTGAAAGGGTGTAAAGAGGACCCCAAATGCAGCAAGATAGCCATTAGGGCTCCCAGAATCTTTGAGGCTGCTAGTGACCATTTTTGGCCCCACAATCTTTTTTGCCTCCTAAACTGTAGTGAGTCGGTGACAAAAAGAGGGAAAGGCTTATGGGAGAAAATAGAAAACACTCCTCCCCAACCCTGGCTGCTGCCCACCACTGGCATTTTCTGATTCAATCTTGCAGAACGCACAGATCTCGAGCACCTAGATTTTGATTTGGGTTTTGGGGTTGATCTTACCTATTTTAACAATAAAAGTTACAGTCTTTGTGGTCAGGAACATTCAAGTGCTATAACTTTACAAAAATGCAGTGCTGTACATTTAATTCAATGGAGTAAAAATCTCCAGTGGTACACTTGTGTTCTATTATCCCTGTGTGCAAATTGTTGTGAAAAGCAGTTGTGCAATCATATTGTGAGCAACTGCTGTGTACAAGTGTTTGTGCAGTAAAATATGTATTGGCAATGCCATCTTACATTAATGCTGAAAATTCACACTTGACAGCACAGTGGGGCTTATGCTAGTTTAATGGCACAATCTGAAAACAGCCCAAGCATATGAACATCGACTGTAACTAAATCAAGGTTTATTAAGCAGAGCTTTGTTATCAATAAGCATTACTATTTTGATTACTGTGCATCAGAGTATACAACTCAAGGATGATAAAGCCCTGGCAATACTCCACAGCCAGTGTAATGCGGTGAATGGAGCGTTGGACCAGGCCTCCAGAAACCAGGAAACCCACTGGGTGACCATGTGCAAGCCTTACTCTCTCAGCCTCAGAGATGGTCAATGGAAAGTCCTCTTTGAACAAATCATGGCTGGAAAACATTGTGATAGATTTACCTTAGGGTCACCATAAGATGAAAATGATTTGAAAAGCGCATACATGTGCGTGCACACAGTGCTCCATAGCAAGCAAAGTATGCCAAATAAAATGACATTTCCTATATAATATGTGAAGGGAGAGAATCCATATATCACTTTCAACTAAACAGTGTGGGCACTCTCTTTCTCAGTACAAGAATGAAAGCAACCTCCGGACTTGATGTGCATAATTTAGAATGTGGTAATCACACTATATTCACTGGCAATGGAATTCAAATGAGCACTAGTCTTTGCCTATTTAGAAAATTTGGTGTTTAATAAGTGGTTTGTGAATTCCATAGAAACATTGAGAGGAATCCCCTGCCTATGTGTAAATACAGATCATGGCCCTTAAGCAAAGTGTGCTCCTAGATAATCTAGTAGAACTAACTACTATTTCAAACCATTTTAACTAATTCAAAACTTGTAACTCCAGTCATACTATTGGTAATAGTGTCCGAGAAGTTTTACATTGGATATTCTTGATTTTTTTCTTCTTCAAGAAATGAACAACAGCTTTGTAGGTCTGAATTCTATTACTGTTATATTGCTTCTAACACATCTTTCAGCAACATAATGTCTTTGTACCACTAAACAACACCTACTTGCAAGCGAAAAGGGAACAAAAGCTCATAAAACTGCAATAAAATATTTATTTCTCTTCAGCAATAGGATTAATTTTATCACTGTAGATTTATGACCCTGGAAATTCTTTGCTGGATATTTAATATATCAAAAGAACAGAACAAGGAGACCATGTTAGAAAATGGTTTGAGAAACACTGATTTACTGGAAAGAACAGATTTAGGTGGAGGCTTTTTTTCCCCTCCTTTCCAGAGGACTTAATAAAATAGTGACAAAATTGAATTAGCTTGGCATAAAGTTTAATTGCCTGACAAAAATTTGATACTTCTATTGTGTTACTGTTTATGTACAGCGTATATCAGATTGAGCTTTTCTGTTATGATTGAGAGTAAAGTGGAGTAGACCTCAACTTTAGCAACTACAGAAAGTTTACTTGCTCAGGCTTTGCAATGGACAACAATAATTCCTCTCCATAAATTTCGTTTAGTTTGAGAAGATATTATCCAGAATTCCTCAGAAAATAATGATTTAATGCAGAAGATAAATTTTCAGGGTAGTATCTTGGCTATCCATGCGCCATGTCTATCATTCACAGTTGTGTCATTTCAGATGTGTGATTTCTTTTTCCTTTTAATTGGTTTTGGTGGTTCAATAACAGAAAACCAGGTATAGGCAACAACTACAGCTTAATGGTTTTGGAGGTCTGAAATGACATAAAAAATTAATTATGTACTGAGAACCTGTCTATACTTAGGGAAAACAACAATAAGTTGGGTCTTATGATAACACCCATGGTCAATTATACAGATGCTCAACTTATGAAGACAACCAGAAGATTGCCAGTCCATCATTTGACTTCTGAACATTCACCTCCTGGCATAAAAAGAAAGCTAAAAAAGGAGAGTGATGCAAATTCTCTATATGAACGAGAGGAGGGGAACATCAAATAAACTGCTGGCTCCAGGTAGTGAACAGACCAATTGTAGCAAACTCCTATTGATTTCTCTCTAAAGGAAGTGCCAAAGATGGCACACGGAAGCCACCTTGCACAGAAAGCATATGATGCTCCAAGCCAGGAACGTTGCTCTTCAGTTGTATTATGAACCAACAGCACAGAGACCTTCCAGATGCGGAAAAAGGAATATCTGAACGTTCAAGTTTTTGCTCCTGCGCAAACCAATTTTATTTTGGAGATCCACATGACATCTTTGTCACCTCAGAGTATTTCCTAGGAATTCCAAACATGACCAAGCACTTTTTGTTCCTTGTGCCTAGGTCAATTGATTTATCCTGGTATTTTCCAAAATGAAATGTATTTCTGCTTGGCTGTCTGTGTTATCCCAGAACTAACTAAGGCCATTTTCACACGGGGGTAAAACCCCACGGTGCGACCACCGGAGACGGAGGTCTTTCACATCGCGGGATGAGCTAGCGAGGTTGGAAAAGGTGAGGCGCCACACCTCCAACCACTCTAGTGCAGCCACAGGGGTGGTGCTGCGAGTTTTTTAAAAACCATCTTCCCGGGTGGTTTTTATCAAACTTGCCCGCACTAATCCATGGCAGCTCCCGGTGAGAATCTGCAGAGATGCGGTAGTGCGTCTCTGCAGATCTGCCCGGGGGTGGGCTTCTGGCTGGCGCACTGCCCTGATTGGCGGAGCGCTGCCAGAAACCGCCGGCCACCATTTTGGGTGCTGCGGAACACTGCCGAACGCCGCCGAGCGCTGCCAAAATTCGGCGGCATGTGAAGTGGCGGAACCGCGTTCCTAGCAGGGACAGAGCAGGGATGGAGCAAAACGCAAGCAGGTAAGCTCCACCCCTGCTTGCGCTGCCCTGTTTCGGCCCCCCCACGTGAGAAAAGGGTCTAAGATGGCCAATACCAGTAAACATTGCTATTGTTTCCAAGACACAGACTCAACAGAGATGAAGAGAGGAAAAGTGGAATGTTAGCACCAAAACAAAATGAAACTTAATGTTTAACTAGTATGACATTGGTAAAGCACCTTAAAACCTTGACTATAACTTTTGAATAACAAGAAAGATGTCTCAGTGGAATTTGGTAATACTTACTTGTTGCATGAGCCTAGATGTAATAACATGTTATCAGAGAGAGAGGAAAGAAGAGGAACAAAAGGGAAAAGTGAAAGAAACCCAGGATATTTCTCTTTTATATACATACATACATATGTATATATATTTAAAGTTTTACTCAAAATAAAAAAAACCCTCCCCGCTTCCGAGCATCATTTTTCCAGTTGAGTTTGTGTTTACATCCCATTTATACATTTTTTCTGTTCTAAGATTAACACATTATTAATTTTAACCTTATTACATTCAGCTTATACTTATTCTATAACATCTTTAATTTTTATTACCATTTTTTCCAAAACTCTTTCTTATTCTTTTCCTCATTCCTTTATCCACTTCAGAACTTCTTGCCATTCTCTTTCAAAGTTCTGGATTAGTTTATTTTTAAGTGAAAAAGCCAACCTTTCTATCTCTACCATATCCAGAACTTTTAATTTCAATTCTTTTATATCAATATAATTTCCTTCTTTTCAGTGTTGCTCATATGTCATTCTTGCTGCAATTATAACATATAACAATGTTTTCTGGTGAGATCTTATTTCTCTTTGTTGGCCTAATATATTCAACAAATAAAATTCTGTTTCATTTCAAAGTTTAAATTATACATTCTCCATCATGTATTTCCTTCCAAAATTTCTTTGCAACCTTACAAGTCCACTACATATGAAAGAAGGACCCCTCTTTTTCACCACATTTCCAGCATTTTCCATTTCCATTTTTTGTTATTTTTTTCAGCCTTACAGGTGTCATGTACCATCTATGTAACATTTTATAAAAAAATTTCCCTTAAATTCAAACTTGGTGTAAATTTTATATCTGTTTTCCATGATTTCACCCATGTATCCAACTCAAATGAGTGTCCAATATTTTGTGCCCATTTAATCATATTATCTTTTATCACCTCTGGTTCCATTTCTCTTTGTAATAATATTTTATAAAATCTAGAGATTCCCTTTTTTCAAATCCCCTTCATCAGCACATCTAATTCATTATCATTTTTTTCAAACTCATACAATTTTTGATCCATCTTGAATCTCTCTCTTAATTGTCTCCATGGAAACCAGTTAAATTCATGCCCTAACTCTTTTAATTCTTCTTCTGTGCACATTCTTGGTTCATCTCCTTCCCATTTTAACAATTCTTGATATGTTAAAAGATTTCCTTGTTTTGTTGGAGCAATTTTAAAAGCTTCTTGCGGTGAAGTCCACGTCGGAAGCCTTCTGTAAAATCTATGTTTTATTTGTATCCACACTTTCAAAATAGTCTTTCATATACAATGATTATTAAAATCATTATTTACAATTGCTTTGTAATAACATAAGTATCCGTGCCAGCCAAATCTATTGTTTATTCCTTCCACTTCTTTTACTGTTGTATTCTCCAACTGTATCCAGTCTTTTATTATTTCCAAACAACATGCTTGGTAATAGATTTTCAACGATGGTACATCAAAACCTCCTCTTTCCTTTGCATCTTGTAATGTTTTATGTCTTATTCTTGGTTTCTTTCCCTGCCAAATAAATTTCCACAGCTCTTTCTCCCAATCCTTAAAAATCTTTTCTCTCCCTATTATTAGTAAATTTTGAAAAAAAAACCCAGGATATTTCAGGAAAGAGTTTAGAAGCAAACCTGGGAATGTGCAAGTAAAATCAGAACAAAAAGAAAGGGAAATGTTTGATTTTTCCAGAGACTCCACCCTTTTTGATTAGCCCTTCGATATATAATGGAGGGACCTGGTTATATTTTTTGCTAAAGTAGTGTCTTGTGTGACAGTTCTGGTAATGTTGAACTATGATGCAGCCGGTGGTCAGCTCCCTTTTTGTTTTCAGTCTCCTGGTCTTAATCTTGGATATCTTTACAGGTGATATTTGTGCTCCTAGGGACCATTGGTCAACATTCAAGGTAGCTTTCTCCTGGCACTTATAAGCTGAGCATAAATAAAGCAGTTTGTCTTTTGTAGATGTTTTTAACAGCAACTTAGTATGCACAAATTATTAGATGATGCTTTAGACTGCATGGAGATATTAAATGCTATTGCCTGTCATTGGCTGTTAATCGTAACAGTTAAAATATACTTGATAAAGCTGGCTGTAGAGATGGCCGTATGACAGTCAACAGGTCCACCATCCTGAAAATAAATGAATCCCATGGATTTCTGCTGCAAAACATGGGCTGAATACTGCAAATAAACAAGTGTGAGGCTGGGCTGAGCAACAATGAAGAACAAATAGTCAAAAAATTACCAGTTAAAATTACAGCTTTGGATTTTTTCATCCAATTTAAAGTATTATAGGTCATAGGTCATGACATATTTATTTGTCTAATTCTCATAATCATTATATTAAATTGAGCAAATTAGAAACACATAGCAAGAGGGGATTGGGTTAGGGAAGCTTTAAAAGCTTTACTTTTTCCTCATATCATTACTAGAGAAAGCATGTTCAATTAGCATAAAATGCATTAGCAACAATTAAACAAAGCTGAGAGCTAGAAATTAACCTTTGTTAATTTAAAATTAACTTTCCAATTTTAGGGTGCTATCAATCCAACAGAAAACAACATTTGATTTAAATTAAACCACCACCACCACCATTCAGTTCTCTGATATAGTTACAACACAATAAGGAACTCTTTTTTTGTCTTGCAAACAGACACAAATGAAACTAATGAGCTAGTTTCATTCTCTGTGCAAATACTATTTTCCCCTGGTGGACTTGCATAAGAATTTGATCTTTCCCCCCTGCTGAATAGGTGTATAAATTATTTCCTGTGACAAATAAAATTTGGGGTGTTTAAAAAAAAAGGAAAAGAAAGACACACTTACAAATATGTGACTTTGCTTGTTAGACATTTTTCAGAGCAGAATGAAAAAAAAGAGAGAGAGAGAAACAAATCACACTTAAGTGGTTGCTCAATTTTCTAATTCCACATCATGCACCTCAATTCAAAAGGGTTAAGAGCCCATTAAATTCTTTTCTTAGTCTATAAGATTCGTTGCCAAACATCTCTTCAGTGTTTTGAAGAAAATGTCTTGAAGGTTAGCCACAAAGAATTATTGTACTTCTCAAACATCCTTGACTTATATCTTGAAGCACAGGGCCATTTTAATTACTTACGGATGAAAGCCAGAGTCATTTAACTCAATCAGACTTGAGGTTCTCCCTATCATGAAGAACATCTTAGAAATCTATCACATGCAAGCTGTACAACTGATATTTAAGAGCTTTTTCTAAGGTAAGCTTTTTCCCCACCCCTGCCTTTTTTTATTGCAAACCCATTCCATGTGATTTGCTATAATTGATTGAAGCACAAAGACTGAGGGGAAGGAAGGAAGTTTGGTTGTCTGGCTCGCTAAATTTTAACCCAGACAGGAGGTCTCTATGCAGCAAGTTTGGGGGATATGTGACAGTCCAGGCATGTTGGACTACAATTCCTTAGCCATTATAGCCAGTGATGAGGAATAATAAAAAGTATAGACCAACACGTTTTTGAGCAAATTTCCCACTCCATATGTAAAGCTTATATTTTTTTTTCTGAAATGAAAGGAATAATACTAGCGGAATCAGAACAAAAATGTCCATATACTGTTGCACTTGGCATCAAAATTCCCATAAACTGTTGTCTACTTCATTATTTGATAATCAACCATCTCTGTTTATAGAAGGAGCAGCCTTCCAATTTCATCTCCTGGACCCATCCTTAATTACATCTTCCTCTTTCCTACTCTTTACCTCTGTGTCTGATTCTTTTAGAACACTCATTTCAGCTTAGACTATGACTCATGTGTGGATCACGGCTCTTGTTGGACTGAACTGAACCATATAGACAATGCAGCCTTTGCTAGTCCAGAATCACACACTGACAAGTGAGATACTGGCATGGGCTACAAACTGATTTCCGCACTACACTCTTATAGCGCGATTATTCCACTTTCAACATCCTATGGAATCCTGGGGTTTGCAGTTTTGGGAGGGGTCGGCAGGCAGGCCCCTCCCAAAACTGCAAACCCAGGATTCCATAGGATGTTGAAAGTGGAATAATCGCGCTATAAGAGTGCAGTGCGGAAATGGCCTGAGAGGAGTTGTACATGAAGAAGTTGTGAAATCAGTCCTATGGTGACTCCTTTCCTGAAAGGGAAAGAACTGCTATAGGAGAATGCTGATATATACACAGTGAAATCCTGATATTTCACTTTGGTTTGTCTTGCTGACAAATCAAATATTATCTACCGAAATAAAATAACGAAAAACAAGAAATTGTATAGCTCTGTTAAAGTAGCAGCACAGCAAAAATGCAGAAATATGGTGTCACATCAGAATATCAGTAAAGAGTCGGGGGTGTTAGAAAGCAATGGCAGGAATGATGGCATAGTTGCATGCCACAGCATTAGGATTCATTAGGCCTATTCTTAGTGTTACGACAGGAGAAAATGTCTTGAAGTAAAGTAAGAAAGGCTATAAGTTAGAACTGTAACCTACATGATAGCACAGAAGCAAAGAAGAAAGCAGCAGAATCTGAAAATGTTCAGTGTTAAATTCTGTTGGAACAAGAATATAGATCACCTTTGAATTTATAATCTACTACCGTATTTACCCAGGGTTTTTATTTTCCTTTTAAGAACTCACCAAACTGTCTTCTCCATTTCCTGTAACTTTGCTCCATATTTCCAAATGCAATCTGTATTCAGAGTTATTTACATATACAGTTTGGGTTCCTGAGGAAGTACGCTGTCCTCCTCCTTGCTGCTAGGCCTCATGCCATAGTAACTGGCCTATTCCTGTACCTATAAATTTTCCCCATATTCCCCAATTCAATCTTTATTCAGAGTTGTTAACATTCAGAGGTTGGGTTCCTGTGGGAATACGCTGTCTTCCTCCTTGCTGCTAGGCATCATCTCCATAGCAACCGGACTATTCTAGTACCTGTAACTTTTCCCCATAGTCCCCAATCCAATCCGTGTTCTCTTTTTTTGTTTTAAATTTCAACTTTAAGATTCTACACATATGGAACCGAAACAATCTACTGTATGAGGCGAGAAGACTTTGTAACTATGTTGTGTTTGTCACTTTAATTTTTCTCACATATGCCTCCAAAAAGTTTTCTGGCATCCTTATTGATGCTAGGCCTCATCTCCATAGCAACTGGCCTGAGGCCCAAGAGCTCTTGGCTGAGAATTCTAAAGGTCCCTCCCTAAACTGCCAACCCCAAGATTCCAAGGAACCTTCACAGCCAGCCAATCATGTGAGGTCTTCTCACCTCACACAGCCAATCGTATGCTGACGTGGACAGACAAATGTGCAGACAAACATTCACTTTTATACAGTACGTATCACGCAGTAGGGAAGAGGGTTTTTTTAATCAATATGTATTGTTAGGGCAAAGAAAATCATATTCCAATGCCAGGTTTCAAAAGGAGAAACATAAGCCATGATCCAACACCTGTAGCCTGTGCATGTAAATCCAGGAAGGAAGAAGAACTGCTGGATGGGAGGATTCCACAAGTCTATGCTTCCATATTCTTTGTTCGCAATGAGAGTATCTTGTGCACATTTTGCAATAGGACTCTCAGTTCTTACTGGTTCAATAAAGTACAAAGGGTTGCAAGGGGAGTGTGTGGAGCTGTAACACAGTTCAAGCAGGAATAGTGTGACATGGTATGATTGACGTACTCTTAACCTAATATAGGCATTGCACTTGCATACGGATGCTGTACATAATTGATAGGGCTGTTGCTGGAACACATCCAGCATGCAGCTACCCTATGACACAAGACACATCATGAAAGTTAATACATATCTGAAGTGCATCACAAACCGAAGGATTTGCATTGATGCACACATAGTCTTGCTTCAAGAAACTGAAATTGAGCATGTCAACTTCACTGCAAACTTTACAGTGTTATCCAAACATTTTGCTTATTGTATTCAAGTCCAAATCTTCCCATGCCACAGTGCAGAATATGAAATCTTTCTGTAATGATTAAGCCATGGGAGTTGGATAACTATCTGGTGCAGCCCTTGCAGGACAGTTCCTTTTTAGGAGACCTATAGAAGATCGTATGCAGGTGTGTAACTATGGGGAGGGACCAGAATGAGGGCATTACCTCCTTAAATAAGAATTCTGACCCTCCATGAAGTTTTACATTATTCCTCAAATTTCTAGCATTGCAAAGAACTTATACCTAACACTGTTATAATAGCTGTGTTCACATTCCCTTGATAACTTGTATGCCCCCTTTATAGGCCCAAATTGTGTTTCTAAATGCTCAATTGAAATTTTAAGTTATTGCAATTCTAGAAATTTGGAGACTGAAAGAAAATATGAAAAGGGGATCAAAATTCCTGTTCAGAAGGCAGTGTCACCATTCCCCCCTCAATAGCTACACCCCTATTTGTTTCAAAATTCTTGAACTCAATATAGAAGATTCTTTGCACCTCGAAATTTTGCAGTGGGGAAAACGCTAGGCTGACATCTTTCTCCTTGACATAAGAATTTTCTTCCTACTGGCAGAGTTTTTACCTATGCAATGAATTAATTGTGCAGGTTTCCAGATATTGTTGAACTGTAACTTCCAATAGCCCTAGCCAGCACAGCCAATGGTAAGGAGTACTGGGAACTGCAGTCCAAGAACCTCTGGAGGGCAGCACAATTCCTGTCCTAGCAGTAATCTGAAGTGGTTCAACTGGAAAAGTATAATGGTGATGCTGTCTGGCTCTAAGGTATATGTGCCTTCTGGTTGCCTGTTGACTTATTGTGACCCTATTCATAGGGTTTTTTTAGGCATGGGAATACTCAGAGGTGGTTTTGCTAGTTCCTTCCTCTGAAATACAGTTGTCCCTCTGCATCTGCAGGTTTCACTTTTGCAGATTATTTGCTGCTGCCTCCACTGCTACCCTATGCCACTTTTAATAGAGCCTGGAAGCCTCACAAGACCGAGAGACTGCAGATTAAGCTTGTGAGTGGCATAGGGCAGCAGAAGGAGGTGGAAGCAAGTCCCACCAGCCACCCACTTCTGCCTTGCAAAAGAGCCCATAATGCCTTGAAGGTATCCACAGTGGGTTGAAGATGTGTATCATAATTTTTTTTTTTATGTTAAATATGGTTTGGGAGGGCCTAGAGTTATTCATGGTTTTCCCACATTTGTGGGGGTCCAGCACACCTAACCCAGTGAATGTGGAAGGATAACTGTGTAGCCTACAGCACCTGGTATTGGTTGCAATAGACAAAGTGCCCTTGATTTCATATGTGTCTTTGTCATTCTATTCACGAAGATGCTATTCCTGCTATCAGAACCAACTTTAAAATTGTAGCCCATAGTAAATATATTTTTCCACTGCATTTCATACATCAGACAACCACTGCTTCTAAGTGAGACGTCCTTGTCTGGTGACAAGTCTGATCCAAATCTGCAGAATAGGAAATCTGGAAGAAAGAAATGAGATCCTTCTAAAGGAAACTGACAATACAATCATATACATGTTCACACAAAAATAAACCCCATAGAGGTCTAGAACCTTGTAAATGGGGATAGAATTACATTTATCATAGAATCATAGAATAATAGAGTTGAAAGAGACCATAGGGGCCATCGAGTCCAGCCTGTTATGCAGGAACATACATCAAAGCACTCTAAACCAGTGGTTCTCAACCTGTGGGTCCCCAGATGTTCGTGGACTTCAGCTCCCAGAAGCCCCAGCCACTATGGTCAATGCTCAGGGCTTCTGGGAGCTGAAGTCCACGAACATCTGGGACCCACAGGTTGAGAACCACTGCTCTAAACAGATGGCCATCCAGCCTCTGCTTAAAAACCTCCAAGAAGGAGACTCTACCACACTCTGAGGCAGCATATTCCACTGCCAGACAGCTCTGACCATCAAGTTCTTCCTGAGGTTCAAGTGGAATCTCCTTTCCTGCAGCTTGAATCCATTGCTCCTTGTGCTAGTCTAGGAGCAGCAGAAAACAAGCCTACTCCCTCCTCGACATGACATCCCTTCAAATATTTACTCATGGCTATCATGTCCCCCCTTAACCTTCTCTTGTCCAGACTAAACACACCCAGCTCCTCATAGGTCATGGCAGTTGTGCATACACTCCTTTTTTTGGGATGAATTGCCAATGAAAAACAATCTCTTCCTCCTCCCCTTCCTTTTTGCATAGGACACAATGTAATTGCTCTCTGAGATTTGCAGCTGATTTAGAATTTAGAATGTGACCATTTCAACACACATTCTTCTTCATATATGTAACTAATGACCTTATAATGGCATTATAATTGGTTTGAGTAGATATTAAATTATTTCATAATTATTCATTGTGAATTGCGTATTAAATAAATAAATAAATAATAGAATGAACAATAACATAGCTGAGCATCTGAATTATTGGTTGGTGCATTACAGGTGTATATATGAATGATGAACATGTAAGATGTGCACTAAGAAAGGCATTTTTATGTATTCCAATAAACCAGCAAATACATTTCACTATTAAGCAGAGTTCATTTCCCCAAGTCATTTTGGCTACTATAGCACACTGTATCAGAAATGTCATAAGCAGAATATACAAAATAGCAGTTTCAGTTCTCTGTCACTTGGCAGGCCTACAATGAATTCAATAATGAATCATCCACCATAAATTCTGTTTGCTTCTGTTGTATTTGCAGTCCATTCCTTGTGTTAGACAAGAAAACAGTAAACATAAGTTTTGCAGTGTCATTATCATCTTTCCCAGCAAAATGTTTAGTGAATCCAGAAATTCAATGAATTCTTATGAGTTTCATCAGAAAACTAAGGCTAATATTAGTTATGGGCCTATCTCGCACCCACTGTTTCATATGAACATTTTCTGAAGTCATCTAAAATGAAAATCTCTACTTCCTTGAGAGAAATGTTTGTGTGTTTTTAAAGGATCTTCCTGATCTACTACCACTATTACATTTTAGGAAGGTTAGATAGACCTACGTCTGTTGAACTGAAGTCAGTTCAGTACTACAACCATACCTCCCAAAATTTCAAAGATGAAAACAGAGACACACATGTGCATTTGTAAGGGTGAGACCAAGCAGCATGAGGTATTGGCCAAGGGATTAGCCAAGCCAGAGCATGGGCAAGAACAAGAATCATTAAGGAGGAAGGATACACAAAACAAATATTTGAAACACAGAATTTTATGCCCTGTACTTAAGAATGTCTGAGAGAAAGCAAAAGGTACATATCCACAAATGGTAGCCATATTGGTTATTCAGCAAAATATAGCAAAATCCTCCCCACAAAAAAATGCAAGAAGCCTCCATCTTTTGATGCCTCATTATCTGATGACTTGCTTTTTTGACACTTCTACAGTAAGGACAAGTTCCACTGATTCAACAAGAGTTGCACTCATTTATCACCACCTTTTTGCAGCTTACCCTTTTGCGGAGCTGGGTTGCAGTCTTCGCACAAGAAGCCTGGGAAGGAAGGCTCTTGTAAGCCTCCCGCTTGGGCTCTGCAGCAGCGTCTTGGTCACAGGAGCTCCCCGCCCATGCCCTGCCCCTTCCTTCTGCAGTGCAGCCTGGGAGTTGTAGGCTGCGCTGGGGCAGGAAGCACGGCCGGCACGGCTAAGAAGGCTTCGCATGGCAGGTAAGTGTGTGCGAGGTGCCCGACCCATGAACGAGTGCACGCCATTTTTGGCTAAAGGCCGAAAATAAAAAAAAGCATATGAGGCTCTTGAATGGGAGTACGCCATGCAGACCACTCCTCACATTTATGCAATGCTCAAGGGGCCCTTTCGCTTAAGAAACGCCGTGCTAAAAGGCTGTCAGTTCTGGCCTATGGAGGCTTGCTTGGAATTGCTCACATATGTGTGCAGTTTGCAAGGACAGCTGGGACAGGGGAGGCACTAAGCCAGCTGAGAGACTTTGTAAGCAGTCTCTATAAGTCCTTCATGCTCCCTACAGTACAGTATATGGGCTCCACATTTCAACCAATTCCATTTTCAGACAGTGTTCCTGTCCTTAACCTGTCAGATAAGTGAAGGAAGTGTGTACAATGAGACCTTTAATAGGCTAGCCAAAAGGCACAAGATACATTACAGAGGTTTTCAAAGTGCACAGCCTTCTTCATCAGGCATGGATATTAAAAGTCATTTGGGTGGAAAAATGTGACAATGGAGGGTCACACAGCTGTGTGCTTCTCAAGAAGTTAAAACCAGGGCCATTTCCACACGGGGTATTTAAAACGGTGCAGTGCGTCCTCCACAGAGGACGTCTGCACCTTGGAGCGGATTGGGTTCAGACTACTTACCATAGATCCGCACCTCAGTCTGCTCCATAACGACCCCAAGTGGTCCTCCAGCGTGCTTTTGAAAGACCTGATTTTTCCAGTCTTTCAAAAGCACAGAGTGCACCACTGCGAGCCTGCTCCCTTGTGCAGATTCGCAGGCTCACACCAATGCGAGCCTGTGATCTGCCGAGGGAGGCTTTAGGCTGGTGAGCTTCACCGGTTGGTCGAGACCCACAACCAACCAGAAGCTGCCATTTTGGATGCTGGAGCAGTGCAGAGCGACGACCACGCACTGCTCCTCCTCACCTCGGACTGGACCGGACCTCCAGAAGATCTGGTAAGTAGTGGTGCGGGGCGATTCCCTCGCCCCGTGCGGAGATGGCCCAAGTTTAACTTGGTGGTGGAAGGAAGTTTGATGCAGATAAAGGTCACTCCTCTTTCTGGCCATGATGAGTTTGGGACACAAAACAAGGCAAGGCAATAAACCTTTTTTTTTTCATAATTGTAAGAAATAAAGGAATTTCTTTTAAGACCTAGCCTGAGAAAAAGAAAAGTTCAAAACAATGAATAAAAGATTATAAAATGATAAGCAATTAAATTGTTTCTACTTTTTTAATGATTAATTATTTCATATACTTTGTAATAAATTCATTATAAAATGTATATTACATTTATTCTGAAAACCCATTATTTTGGAATTTTATGGTTGGTGGTTGTTTGGAGAGCAAATAGTCGTCCACCAAAGAATTCAAAAGTTTTCTATGTAGCTGAAGGGGAGATGGTGGGACAGACAAAGATGCTGTCTCCATTTCCTTCCCAGTCTAAGAGCAAACCAGGGTTGTGTATATGTGCTTCAGGAAAGATCCCCAATCTTAAGTGCATCATGCAACTTAATTCTGAGAAATTCTAAAAAGCTTAAGTTTTAATAAGACTGTATTTAAGAACTTCTTTGAGTTCTGTGTTAACTGTACTGGTGTAGAATGGGATAGAAGCGGGGAGGGGAAACTTCTTGTCTGTTTGCAGACAAATGGAGATGAGGAAGGAGAGAGGAGCAGAGGGAAAGCAACAGAGGAGGAATCAAAGGTCACAGAAGAAAGGGAAGAAATGAGTGGAATCAAAGGAGAAAGGAAGAAGAGACACAGAAACAAATGGAGATTGGGAGGGGGAAATGAGTAGAAGCAGAAGCTTGCAGGAGAGAGGAATACAGAGGGCCTTATCATACCACGTGTCAACACTGCACTGTTCCATTATGAATCTCAGCATTGCCATTTCCATGATGGTATCAGGTTCTGAACATTCTCTACTGCACCCTTTCGATTTCAGTGGATGAGTAGTGCTATTGCCACTGGTGTTCCCACTGCATTACAGTATCATTGGTGTGTCCTATTCTCTGCCTTTTCCCTGCCCCACAGCTCAGACATTTTTTAAAAAGGCATACGAGCGCAGCAACGTTGTAGGGACTAAGCATACAAACATACAAGTTTTTTCTCCCTCTCTGTCCCCCAGTCAAGTTTAGAGTTTTCAAAACATTTTAATAATGTAGACTCTTTTTTTTTTTTTTAAGGATCTTGAATTTCTGAAAATAAATAAGTTTCATGACTATTCTCTTTAATGAAAATGGAAGCATACAGCGACTTGCCTATAGCTCTGACTAACTAATCATCATGATAAAATGAAACAGTCATGTTTTCAGTCAAATGCATACTGAGGCAGATGTAACACCTTTCTGTGGCCGTTTCTGCACTACACTCTTATAGCACAATTATTCCACTTTCAACATCCTATGGAATCCTGGGGTTTGCAGTTTAGGGAGGGGTCAGCAAGCCCCTCTTTAAACTGCAAACCCCAGGATTCCATAGGATATTGAAAGTGCAGTAATTGTACTGTAAGAGTGTAGTGTGGAAATGGGCTGTATTAAAAAGAGGCTATTCATGTCTCTCATACTTATAACACAATGTACCACAAATGTTCCATGTATGGTCTTCATAGAAATGTGTAGGAATTTCATGATCTCTAGAGCTAACAACTCCAGGGATAAGAATTCAGAGGGCTACTGTTACATTTACTGCAACAGGATGATATGGAGCTATTATACAGTACAACAGTCTCTCTATGCAGTCCCACTGATTGTGGAGGGGCTTTCACTACATGAACCAGTCGACAAGAGTTAGAGGCTGAGATGTGTGAGTCATATGGAGAGGCAATACATACAACAATACATACAATTCTACCAATTATTGTGTAGGGGGTTTCATGGTATGTACCAGCTCACAGAGTTAGAGGTAGGGATGTATGAGAAGCTTCCTATGTTGAGATTGATTGTTTTTGTTTCTGTTTTAATGGATTTATTCAATACACAGCAGAGATGGTAAACAGACTCAAACTGTGTCTAGGAATGCATTCCATGAAGCAACAAAAATGCATTTGATAACTTATGCACATTTGAAAAATGTACCCAAACCCCTCTGTGCATTTCTAAAATGCTTTTGTCATTATGGAAATAATTCATGAATTTGTGTCCATTTGAATGCACACAAAATGTGTAAAGATTTTTTCCCTCATAAATATATATTCCATATAGTATGGTGGTAGAAAAGGGAACATGTTTATAGAAACAGACTTGATATATCTGTTCATCCCTAGTCAGGATTACTGCAGCTGGCCAAAAATGTGGATATCTGCATTTATACTGGGACAACAGAACCATGCTCATCAAGGTTCCGAAATGTGTATTTGGGTCACAGCCTCTTGCCATTTGTTTCTGTGGTGGAAGGGTTTAGAACTTGAGAACTGATGTGTGTGTGTATGTGTGTGTATGTATGTGTATCCCATATTCCCTTTGCCTTTTTTTTTTAAAAAAAATACTTCTATTTTATAATATACTAGCATATTTACCCCACGTTGCCCGGGATTTTATTTTCCTCTTAAAAACTCACCCAACTCCAGTATCTGTAACTTTTCCCCATATTTCCCAATGCAATCTGTATTCAGAGTTGTTAACATACAGAGGTTGGGTTCCTGCGGGAATACACTGTCCTCCTCCTTGCTGCTAGGCATCATCTCCATAGCAACAGGCCTATTCCAGTACCTGTGACTTTTCCTCACAGTCCCAATCCAGTCTGTGTTTTCTGGTGATGTTCATGTAGTGGCTTTTGATTTTTTTGATTTCTGTTGAATTTGTGGAATGGCTTTACATTTTTCTGGAAGCATTTTTTGTTTTGAATTTCAACTTTAAGATTCTATACATATGGAACCCATACAATCTACTGTGAAAGGCAAGAAGATCTTGTAACTATGTTGTGTAAGTCACTTTAATTTTTCTCACATATGCCTCCCAAATGTTTTCTGGCATCCTTACTGATGGTAGGCCTCATCTCCATAGCAACCGGCCTGAGGCCCAAGAGCTCTCTGGCTGAGAACTCTAAAGGCCCCTCCCTAAACTGCCAACCCCAGGATTCCATAGAATCTTCAAAGCCAGCCAATCATATGAGGTCTTCTCACCTCACACAGCCAATCATATGAGGTCTTTGCCTGCCTGATGCAGACAAACAGACAAACTCACAAACTTTGACTTTTATATAGCAAATAATTATCTTTGGTATTCATTTCATCAGGCTCTCCTTTAAATGACACCCATTTTTGTTTTCTTTGCTTTTCAAACTCTTCTGTATTTTACTCTATTTTCTCACCAACCCTGGTAACAGCAGTGTAATGGATTTGGTGGCTGGTTCTTGGTGGCAGCCATTGTGTTTTCTGAGAATGCCCAGTGTTTCATCGTCTGTTGCCACGCAGGGATGGGGCGGGGAACGACAGCTGCCTTTAAAAATAAATGGTCCCCCAACTCACCAAGGCATCTGTTTGTGGTCTCTTAGTGAAGATATATGGCAATAGCATACAATCTTGCCAGGCATATTCATTGTTTCTTTCGTAGGACCTTCTGTGGTTTTCATGAATGGGAAGGGTGGACAGTCAGAAGCAGCCTCACTGGCTACAGAGCATGGTCTCTTATCATGGACCAGAGACTTCACTCTGGTCTGCTCTGGGAGCCAAAAGGAGACTTTCTGGAACCACCAGCAGTCACTTGGTTTCTAGGCTGCTTCCCATCCTCCCTCCCTTGGTTCTGAGTTTCAGGGTGGTTGTACTATCACCTCAAAATTTGATTTTGTCACAATTTCTGTGGATTGGATATGGGGATAGATCCAATTTGTGGAGTTCAAGGCCTGTGTGCCTGTCTGACCCAATGTAGTTACCTTTTTCTTAAAATCATAACTAACTAAAGGGTTGAAAAATGATGCACACCTAACAGGGTTATTGAATATTGGAGGCCAAATTTTCATGCCAATGTACATCTTTATGTATAACTTTTTCTGATATAATTTTGTTGTATTTATTGTTATTGTTGTTAATGCCATTAAGTCAGCTACAACTATGCATGAGAGACTTCCAAGTTACCCTGTCAGGTCTTGCAAACTCAGGGCCATGGTGTCCTTGTTTGATTTTATCTATCTGTAATGTGGTCTTCCCTTTTCCTACCTTGCCAAACATTATTGTCCTCTCTTGATACATCCAATGATATGACAGTCACAGTTTTGTAGAAATTATTGTGCCCTTAGGTATACATTACTGGTTATCTTGGGAGATAATACTTCTTGTTATACCTTGGAAAGTGCTAACTCCTTATTTCAAAAATGAGGCGAAGGTTTGGCCGGTGTTAGAGTACCCTGTGTAACTGTTAAACTGTTGCCATTTCTGCACTACACTTTGTAGTGCTATTATTCCACTTTCAACATCCTATAGAGTCCTGGGGTTTGCAGTTTAGGGAGGGGCATTTAGAATTCTCAGCCAGAGAGCTCTTTGGCCTCAGTAAACTACAAACCCCAGGATTCCTCAGGATGTTGAAAGTGGAATAATAGCACTATAACAGTTAGTGCAGAAACGTCCAGTAGCATTCTAGTTATACCATCAAAAGGACGATATTATCCCTCATTATACTACAATAGTAATACAAAATAGTTATGCCTTCTTTTTGAAACCCAGAATTAATTAGAAATAGTGTATTATTTTCAAAGACTTACTTCTGAGCTCAGTTATCACTCCATATCATCTCCCATATAGGTGTATGGCCAGCTTTGTAGAGCTTAATTACTCATTAATGTATCCACAATCACTATTTAGAAACCTGTTGCTATACTTAATGAATTTCTTTGTACTAAGAATGTATGATTTTTATTCCCTGTCCCCTGCCAACAAAAGGTAAACCATGGATATTAGCTGCATTCCCTGTTCCCACATTGGCATTCTACAGTGGACTACAACAAACAGCTGGTATATGGCAAACAGGTACCTGAAGAGCAAATAATTTCAGAGAATTTCAATCATATGAGTCAAGTTACACACCACAAGGTGCTTGATCCAGCCCACTTTTGTGGTATTCCTTCCTGCTCTCCAAATTAAAGACAAATATTATAGCTGTGTTAGCAATTGCTGTTTGCATACATGCACAAACAAATTCCTGTGTGGCAACACTCACACACACGCACACACACAATGTCACATAAAGCTATCTACCCTGTCGCTCACATGGCTGATTTTTCATTACTGAATACCAGATACCCCACTAAATTATTAACGAGGATCCTGTTATATTTATTACAGAGCTGGCTGATATTACTGCCAATTGTCAAATTTCAGTTTCCTGTTGTTGATTTTCATGCATGAGGAACACATCGCCGCTGGATTGGTGCCAGGGCTCCATCAATCTCTCAAGCTGACTTCGACCTCGGGATATGTAAGAGCAGCGGATAAATTGGAAGATCAATGCCTTGTCCCTCCTGCTGTGCCAGCTGCTATTGAGAAATTAATATGAGGATCACTATAAATAAAAGATAAAAGATGATATGGCTTACAGTGTAAAATATTAAGGCTGGACACAATGTGCTCTATGAATCTAAACCAAAAGCCAAGTAGGTTAACCCTGTAAGAGCTCACATACTGCTGTGTGGGTTGGAGGGCATAGAAAAAGCCTACCTGGAAGTGGAAAGGCATCCCTTTAAAGTCTCCCATGGAGATGCAACAGAATTTGAAACATAGTATCAGATACCAAAGCTCAGTGAGACCAGCTGTCTGGTCTACTAGAGAAGCACCCTTGGAGTCCTATAAGGACTTTAAAGAAACCCTTATAAGGCAGCTCTAGTACTTGTATCCTGGTGTGGATTTAAAGCAAAGGCTGTCTTAGCAATGGAGGTCGAGTTTTGCAGAAGGATAACTGATGTATCTTTTAGAGAGGGAGGATGTTTTTATTAAAAATTTCTGCTTCTGGAAGAACCCATGCTTGTTACTGATGTTCCTACTGCCCCCCTTTCCCCCTTTGTCTAGCTTGGCTGTGTTTGTACTGATGACAAGAAGAACATATGCATCTCATGGTAGCTTCTGGCTTCCATGTTACTGGAAAGCTGAATTCACTCTGGGTTTCAGAATGAACTTTAAAAGAGCCATCCAAGGTTCTGAAATCTATCCCCCTCCCCGCAGAAAAGATAGCTCCTTTAAAGTTCAGGCTAAATCTCAGCTGTCCCTACATGGACCAACAGAAATGTAGATAACAAATTTCCATGAAACATACCAATTAACTCAACACTTGTGCATTTAGAGATCATTAATAAAATAATCACTGCAAGTTAAATAGCATTATTTATACTTATTTTATTACTCTAATTTATATCCCACCTTTCTATCAAATGGGATCCAAGGCAGCTTACAACACAAATTCAAGCAAGGTACACACATTAAAATCTAGTAGTAAAAAGTTTTTTAAAAATCAGTTGTATAAGCTACCATCAATACATTTAATCGATTTAAAATTATTTAAATAGAAATGAGAACCATTGTGACATAGTGGGTGCTGAGGCAGGACTCTGAAAGACAAGGTTTCAAATCGCCACTTAGACATAGTGATCTACTGGGTGACCTTGAGCAAGTCACACCCTCTTAGGCGAGGAAGGTGGCAATGGACCCTTTGAACAAACCTTGCCAAGAAAACCCTGCAATAGGATCACATTGGGGTCACTATATGTTAGAAATGACTTGAAGACACAACAATTTTTTAAAAAAGCTTTAAAATTATTAAATGAGCTACCGTATTAGACCATTAATACTTTTAAAGCAATATAAAATCATTCAAACAGAAATACAGCGCAACCCCCCAGAGCAGGGGATGTTCACTCTGCCTCAGCCTGCAATATCAACTGTGGACTATGTGGGATCTCCTCCAGCACAGCACCCAAATATCTAACAATGTTTTTGGAATATATTGCAGAGTTGCTGTAAACCAGAAGTTGGGACACACACATGACAAGTTGATTAGATGGCCCTTGAAGGTCTTTGTGATTCTAAGATTCTAAGACTCTAAGATTCTAGAAGTCTCAAGGAGTTTTTTGAGGCCCTAGGCACTCTCCTCCCATGGTAAATATGTACTCCTAGTTTTCAGGGTGTGTGAGGAAGATTTTTTTTCAAACAAGTAAGTAGACAGGGAGTTGATAAAAATGGCCAGGGAAACCAAAACCATGGTGAAATTGTGTGTCTGTATGTTGTGGAGTGACTTTATGAACAAAAAATTTACAATAAAATAAAGTAATAAAAAATGAGAGTGGGGTCTGTGTCGTCCAGAGTGCAGCTGGCTTTCTTCCCATACTGCAGTAGGGAAGGAAACATGTAGATCATGCTTCTGACCCTTTTGCATGGCTGCAATGGAAGGTTTGCATGATTGAGTCATTGATTTTCCATCAATGATATATCCTGCAATCATGCAGACTGGTGACGCAAGAAGGGTGGGATCGCAACAATGGCCCTTTCCACATGGAGGGTGGTGAAACGGGGAGAAACGGGGCGGTGCATGTGGGGGCGGAGCTTACCTTGCAGCGGGGTGCTCTGTCCCCGTGGGGAGCAGCACGAATTTGCCGCTCTAAATGCCGGCAGCGCTCGGCAGCGCCCAAAATGGCGTCCGGTGGCTTCTGGTGGCACTCCGCCAATCAGGGCAGCGAGCCAGCCAGAAGCCCACCCCCGGGCAGCTCTGCAGGAACATGCTAGTGCATCCCTGCAGTTCTAAATGGAGCGCTGTGACGGAGTAGCGTGCGCAAGTTTTAAAAAGACCATTTGAAAAGTGGTCTTTATAAAAAACGGAGCGCCACCCCCACGGCCGTGTAAGAGCGATTTGAGGTCTAGAACCTCCCCTTTTTTCACCGCTCTAGCGCACCCCGTGGTGTAGACAACTTCCGTGTCCGGTCGTCCCAGCGCGGGGATTTACCCCCATGTGGAAATGGACAACGTCATGTGGAAGCGTCATCTCAGTCCTGCTCCTCTTGTGTCTCCATGCCAGGATGCCGTCGTCACGCAGAAAGGGCCTGAGTCTTTTTATAGAAAGTAGTTTTACTGACAAATACTTGTGTGTAATTAACACAGGTTCATCTTCTTGCAGAGGGTAAGAAAAGAAAGAGTACTACATGGTATCAGAAGAGCTGGAGCATCTCACTGAGATAGGTTCTTATCATGTGGAGGACAGGCAGGGAGAGAAAAACAGCGTGAGAGCAGCAGTGACCCTAGAGAGCAAAGAAAGGCTATGTGATGCAGGGTGGGTGTGAACAACATGTACACAAACAGGAAGCTACCATAAAGAGGCAGTGCCTGAACTTGCAATGCAATCTAACTACCAGTGAGTATAGGCATGCAAAGGTTGCTAGCTCCAACAAAGTAATACTCATTGTGAAACAGATGGTCCAATCCTAATATATATGTGCAATCTTATCATCTTTCTTCTTTTCTCAATCAGTCGTTCAGCACTCATTCTTTTTCTTTCTTGTCCTTGTTTCACTCATGTCTGACTTGACCCAAGTGCAGCCATATGGGTGAGTATGTGATGCTGCCTCTTTGTGTTTGATTAATGGTTTTTAATGTGAACAGAGGACAAACTTAGGAAGCATATTCTCTACACTTTTCATATAGGAGAAAAGAGATCCTATAAGGAACAAATACGGCCTGGAAGAAGTTCTAGAAGAGTTTAGCTTTTTCAGTAGAATGGCCTTCCTGAATTTGGTGCACCCCAGAGGTGTTGTATTACTCTTATAATATCTCTGGAGAGCAGGCCAGATGTCTAGTGGTTCTTTTAATCTTATACTTGTAATAAGTTAACAGAAAACAATGAAGTTGTTAAGGCTAAAATTCAAAGCTCTATTTACCTGGGAGTAGACCTGTATGAAATTCACTGTTAAATTTGATTGAATTTTACTACTGTACTCTATTTATAAACTGGTTATTTATTTTCTTTTAAAGACAAGCTAGACAATATGCTGCATGTATACATGCTACGTGTTTTGTGACGTGATGCACAGATTCCAGAAAGATTAGCTCTACAAATATTTCTAGTTCCTGTTTTTTGCCTAATGCATGGCGTGCAGTCCAAATTATGGTTGGTCCATTGTGGCAGCCTCTATCCTGTGCAGTCTTATCTTCTTCCATCTCTTCTTCAAACTAAATTGCCCCCTATAAACAATAACATTGTAGGTTCCCTTGGACAGTTTAACTTGGTAATATATACACCATCCTGAATAAACTTGCAGACCTCCAGCTTTTCACAGAAAACCAAGATGCATGTGGCCAAGCCACATTAGAGTGTGGTCCAAAGGGTGTGGCCAGGCAACAAGAGGCAAAAGTGATTAAGGAACAGGAACACACAAAACGTACTATTTTTAAGCAGAGACATCTGGAATTTATGTACTGAGTTGAGGAAAGGCTACACTTAGCCCTTTCTTCTCTTCTCCTCCCTGCTGAGATAATTGATTGCAGGCTACTTTTGCACTTTGAACTCAGTTTGCAGCAACTGAAGTACAGTGGCCCCTCCACATTTGTGGTGTGTGTGATCCCCCTCCCATTCTTTTGTCTCTGGCCCTGGCATTTGGGAGGGAGGAGAAAAAAGACAAAGTAAAAGGCTTATCAGTACTTTCCCCTCAGACAAAGAAGAGTGGAGTTCTAGCTGCTTTCAGTCACCATTTTGAGAAAGGAGAGGTAGGAGCAAAGAAAGTACCTGACCAATCAGTAGCCATTGCGCAGCAGAATATGTAGCCACGTCGCAGAGAGGACAGGCCTTTAGCAGTGAGAGGGGGCTTTGCTCACCCAAAAAGAAAAAAAAAATTCAGTTTAAACACAAGCCCCAGGAATGCAAGGGAATGGAAGGAGGAAAATGTTGAGGGGAGGCAAGCACATGCCTTGCAAATAATCAAATTCATAAATGTGGAGGGAGGACTGTAAGCAGGGAATGAAGGGGGGAAGAGGGAGGAGGAGAGAAAAAAACAAGACATTTTAAAGGCAGCTGAGAGAGTGGGACAATAAAGGATTAACTGTGGCTATCCCTGTCAGATCAGGACAATAGAAGTATATGAACACAGCTTTGTATAAATCAATCAGCATGAAATTCATCTACCACTTCTGACCTGAAGGTCTGTGCCTTGTAGAAAAATATTCCTGCAAAAACTAAAATGAAGGTATAAATTGGGGGTGGGCAAATTGCTCTTCTTGGTACTGTGAGTGGGGGAAAGACAATCACCATCACAGATTAAGGAGTTGTCACGTACACAGGAGACCCCAGCCCCTCCCGTCTGCTGACTCATGTCTATTACCTCCTCACCGGAATCTGGCCATGTTTGGAAGGTCACTCGTGATTGGAAGAAACTTCATATTACCTGCCCCTCTGGAGATTTCCTTACATGGTCAGAAGTCTCTGGACCTTTACCCTTATATGGTCAGAAGTTTCTGGGCATTTACCTAATATGGGGTGGGTGGCTGCAATGGGTGTGTATAATGTTTACCTGAATACTGTGATTGATGAAAAATGCTGCAGTGGGTGTGCACCCTGATCACCTGGATCCCAGATTATAAAAGCATGTCCTAGCCTTTTGTTCAGGGTTCCGAATCTCTATCGGCACCCTGTTATAACAGAACCTTTTTGTATTTTTGCATTCAATAAATATAACCTCTAGCCTTTGAACCAAGAAACGCCTGGCCAAATTTGCCTGTTTCTCAGAAAAAGCTGTCCTTCACCAGGGCAAGAAGGTGACAGTACACATATGCCCCCTAGACCTCTGTCTATTTCCCCCACCACCTTTTAAGCCTAAGGGGATTTCCTGATCATTTCCTGATTTTGAACAAAGGCTCTTCTTCGCTAACTTTGATATATGCTATGCATGCTCCCTATGCAGAAAGAAAACAGAATCCAGAATGTTACTTTTAAAAGTAATTAGTTATAGTTGGAGCACCAAAACAAAAATAAATAGTTACTCGTAGGATTATCGTTTTTTTTCTCTTTATTTTCTCGTTACCTAAAAGAAACTAACACAGATAGGTTTTAGTTATCTTGGTCAGTATCTGATATGATTATTGTGCTCATAGAATATGGTTCCATGGGGACTAGCAGAAAGAAAGTAATTCTTTCCGTTTCCATGTGCCCTAAAACAAATCTAAATACCAGAGGGTTAGGAAACTTGCTGAACAGGTTTTTGGTGCTGGAAGGCTCAAAGACCAAAACTCACAATGCAACCATGACCTTCACACACTGGATTTAAGCCTTGTAAAAATAATCAGAATGCTAAAGACTACTGGGCCAAGGTAGAAAAACTACGTAAGTTGTGAGGTGTAACTATAAAAGTAACTAAAGTAGCTGTAGTTATGTCACAAAAAGAATGGAATTATGCCTAGTTATGTCTGAGCTGTAATACGACTCAGTTATTGGGGTGCAGGAAGAGTAACTCGCTATTTGTAGCTCCTGCGTTTGAACTTCTGGAGAAAAATCCCCTGTACATTAGTCGTTTCTACAATCACTGTATGTGTGTGTGTGTGTGTGTGTGCGTGCGTGCAATAGTCTAGTCAATGCTAGGATATGGATGGAGTAATTTGCATTTTGCAAAGATGTGGCAGGAGACAGCAAGAGCAGGAGTGCGTTGATGTACGTCTGACTGATCTTAATCTCCCACTCTCTGCCATTTGGTATTCAAGGTTCAATTGATGTGCAAGACACAGGCCACTTCCTTCCTGAAGACAAATTCACAAAACCTTCATACAGATATAGACATATTCTTATTTGTAGTTCAACCGCCTGCTGAGCGACAAAGGCTGCTTTTGGTCTCCAGCTTCCTATGAAGAATTCCCAGACTGTACAGTGGTTCCTCCCCTGCCCCTCTGTTCTTTCTCTTTCTTTCTTTTTTTGCTGTTTCTTAAGGGTCAAAAAGTATGCATTACAAAAAGAGAAAGAAAAAAAATATTAAAGATCAATGCCTTTTTTCCCTGCAGTGCCAGTCTTGGCTGAGAAATGAATATGAAGATCACTATAAATAAAAGATAAAAGATGATATGGCATTTGGAGTAAAATATTAACACCAGGCACAATGTGATGGATCAAAGTCCAACCAAATTAACCCCCTGGGATAAACAGGGGTCTTGTTTATGTTGGATATGAAAAATGGAGACCTCTTTCTCTCTCTAAAATCCTGAATGTATACAGACACAAAACATCAGCCATTCACAACTTTAGGGGGAGAGAGAAAGCCAGCAGAGTTTCCGCAAGCAATGTACTGGGCACTTTGTATCTTACTCTCTGGGTGATGCATGCAAAGGATTTGCAGCTGACATTGCCTTTGGGCTGTTCAGCTCATTATTTTATACAGGGCTGCAAAGCTATTATTTTATTGGCAGGTGGATCTGGCAAGAGTAGCTAGATTTCATTTCCCAATGAGAGAATGACTGTGGCAGATCAGATCAAAATATGTTTTCTTCTAATGTTTACACTAATTGCTTTCTTAACCTGTCCACCATCAGATGGATGTTGATGCTAGAGATGTAAAAATACTCACAGATGTTCCCATTCATAACAATATAGGGTCTTTTCACACACCAAGACACTTTATGAAAAAAATGGCCAACTAGTTTCTTTAAAAAACCTCTTTTTTTCTCATTTTTGGTACCCTTTGGTGAAAAAAAAAATCTGCACAAAAAATATTTTGTGCAAAAATACTGGGTTTTGAGGGGGAAAACCCACTTTCTCTCTACAAAATGTTGTGTTTTCTACCCAAATGTTTTCTGAACAAATTAAAGTTGTTTAAATCTTTTCCAAAATGAAAAAAAAAAGTCCTGAAAAATGTGCAAAACCTCTGGAACTCACCCCAGAGAGAAGGAAAGCTTTGAAATTCTTTGTCTTAGCAGGCAAGAATGAAATAAGTGACAATTTACATCCTTAGTTGATGAGCAGCCCCAGTGTCTACGGCCTTCCAGAAATCTATGTCGTAAAATATTTTCACACGTTTCCTACTTTAGCTTGTACAGCAACTTAAATAAACAAAAGCCAAGCAACACTCTGCCTAAGTACATGTATCCCGGAGCTGAAGAAGGAAGTAGAAATGTCAGGTAGTACTTGGAACTGTCAATTATTTAGAGGTTGTTGGAGGGTGTTTTTTTAGCTGTTTTTAGCTAATTTTTATCCATTCAATTAAATGTGATGCTAGTCTTTCAAGACAAGCAACTTTTTGAAGGTATAAAATAGCACTTCCACACCCACTTAAGTTATCAAAATATTTCCTATCCTGGATAAAACACTGGAGCTAAAATGACTTCGGAGTGTACAAGTTCAAATAATATCAGCATTGTGGAGCACTCCTTTCCTTTAAATCATTTCCAGATTCAGTAGGTTTTTTTTATTTCTCATTGCTAAGAAAGAATAATTATAGCTGTTTCATTCTGAAGTTCAAGACAAAGGCCATTTCTGCATTACACTGTTATAGAGTTATTATTCCACTTTCAATATCCTGTGGAATTCTGAAATTTATAGTTTACTGAGGTCAAAGAGCTCTCTGGCTGAGAATTCTGAATGCCCTTTCCTAAACTGCAAACCCCAGAATTCCACAGGATGTTCAAAGTGGAATAATAGCACTATAACAGTGTAGTGCAGAAATGGCCAAGAAGTAAATTATATATGGAAAGGTAGGCAGGTAAGTAGGTGAATAGACAGATGATAGATTGATAGATAGTCCAACAGATCACATTTTAAAATCTTTTGGTCAAGACGGCAATAGTTATTAAAGAGGAAGAACAGATCAGCGAGAAGAGGCTGAAGCAGTTTGCTTTTGCCTGAGCCTATTGGAAACTCCACTGCTTCCTCTCCTCTCCATGCTGCTAATTTGGCAACGATTGAAGTAAGCTGAGGACAAAAGAGGAAAGTGAGACAGGAGAGAAACTCAAGACATTTTAAAAGCAATTGAAAAAAGTGGGACAACAGAGGATTAAGTGAGGGAACTGAAAGGTAAACCATAGTCACTGACTCCTGGGCACAGTATCATCTTTTCAGCCACAGGGTCATTACAGGCTTACTTTTAACTTTGCCATCTTGACTACTCTCTGATGTTGCTTGGCTGCATCTATCTCAGCTTTCATCTGTGAAATGTTGGAGAGTATGCTGCTGGTGCACATTTCGGCATGGTTTGTGCAAGGAGGTACTGGATACCTCTTCTGCAACGTCCAAAAAAATATGTATGATGATGTATAATACAGGGTTAAACCTACATGATTCAGGCCCTGTAAGTGACATTGTAACTCTTTGCACATAATTTCCAAGCTTAGGACCATTGAAGACTAAACCATCTTCTCAAAAAACTTGTATTATAATACCTCTTGTTACCACAGTTTTCTAGCCTGGACTTGTGGGACATTAGATATCCTTTGATATCAATAATTTGGCCTTCTTTACCTATTCCTTCCCACGTGCTTGCGAGGCCCCCTGACAAGCATACATACAGGCATGGCAGCAAGTTGCTGAAATATTCCAAACAAATACAGGCAGGCCAGAAATAGCCAGACTGCCACTTCAGGAGACCTCAAGGCAAGTACCACATTATGTATGCACGCTACGTACAAAGAACTCGCTGCCCCGACAGGCAGCTTGACAAGCTGAATACTCAACTGTCAAGCACTCTGCCTTTGCATACTGGCTACTCTATTGACAATTCGGACTTAAGCCAATCATGCTAAATTCTGACCTTTCGGAGGCTTTGTCTTCAGCCTGAAACTCATTGTTTTCTCCAAGTACAGACTAGCCTACGGCCACATTTTCCCCTATAAGAAACCCTGACTTTGAGAGCTTCATCGGATCGCTGCCGACTTCCATCCCGCCTTGCTGCCACTTTGCTTGGCAAGCCTTCCCCTCAGTCCCACGTACTGAGAACCTCCATATTCACGAACTCTATCTTCAGACTACCTGGGCTTCGGGACAGGTGCAGTATTGCCCATACTGAAAACCTCCTCTAAAAATCCCTCTACCCAACTCCAATCTTTATTTCTCTAGTTATCTGTGTGAGTATGTTGCATATACTTGTTTGATTGTATTTTAATAAAAACAGCAATTATTATTTCACTTCTGTTTGCTCCTTGACTTGGCCTGACCCTGTAGACATTGGGTAAAAGATCTTGCTCCATTGCCCTGCCTCTCGCAGTGCTAACTTGTGCTCTTTGCTAATTTCCCCAACTTGTATAATTTGGAGAGCATTTAGGTGTCCCTCACGGGACCCCCAGTAATCAGGGTAACACTCTCCCCTACTAAAGATCAGAGGAAACAGGGATGTCTAAGGATGGTATCAGCTGACAAAATTTTCCCTGCTTAATGAAACTGTCTTGGTGCATCAATCCTGTAAGCCTAGTGCTACTATTCTGCTCTGGAGAAAGCAATATTTTCTTTTTCTCTAAACCTGTGACATGTCCCTGCCAAAGAAATGCTATTTTATGATGTTGCCTTTGTCTGCACAATATGAACTTAGGAATAAAAAGTCAGCCAAAGGATACACATGTCAAAGGGTTACCTGTAAATGACCTGCAGCGCTTTACTGCTTGTCACTGAAAAGCAGCAATATGAAAAGAATAGACCAAAGGCCTTGGTTGGTCAGTAGATGCTAGAAGCAACTGTATGTGAACCAAAAAATGAATTAACATAAATAAAAAAAGACTATGAAATCAGGATGACCAAGGCTTGGGAGGGGGGAGGGGAGAGGAGAGAAGAGGAGAGGAGAAATATATTGATTAAGAAGTTTATGGCCAAGAATTACAGCCAGCCAAAAAGACCTATAAAATACCTGAAGTAAGGAAACGGAACTAACTGTTTTGAATGTCTATTCTTCCCATGTACCATTAATGTGAGAGTAAGCATAATGGAATACAGTAGGGCCAATTCTGCACTAGCCTGTTATACTATTATTATTATTATTCTACTTTCAACATCTTATGGAATTCTGGGGTTTGCAGTTTAGGGAGGGGCCTCTGAGCCCCTCCCTAAACAGCAAACCCTAGAATTCCATAGGATGTTGAAAGTGGAATAATAGCACCATAACTGGCTAGTGTGGAAATGGCCTAGGACTTCCTACTGTAGTCCTACCTCCAAGTCACCATGTCATCAACAGCCCTGCTCAGGTCTTGCAAAATCAGGGCTGTGGCTTCCAGAATTGAGTCTATCCATCTGCAACCAACAAAGCCATAAATGCTTTGGGACTTGCATAACTTAGGGGCTCCTCTTCCCCATGTTTCTCCCTACATGCTCTCTGAAAGAACTGAAGTCCTGCTCCAGAGGTCTAGTAATGGTAAAACCAGCCACTGCTAGTAGAAGCACACCAGCTCCCCATGGAAGGTATTTTTCAGTGAGATCTGCCACACCCCAACATTGTATTCCTTTAAGCTGTCCCTTCTGCCTCTCCACATGGCTTACAGTTGAATGTTTGCAGTTACTATGTGTATAATGCTCTTCCCTTATGTTGTTGTTAACTGCCATCAAGGTGACTTTGACTTATGGTGACTCTATTAATGAAAGGCCTCCAAGTTAACATCCCTGCTCAAGCCTTGCAGATTCAGGGTTGTGGTTTCTTTGATTGAGTCTATCCATCTGTAGTGCCATCTTGCTCTTTTCCTGCTACCTCCCACCTTCCCAAGCATCATTGTCTTTTCTAGTGAGTCATGTCTTTTCATGATATGCCCAAAGTGAGATAGTAATTTTGGTTTCTAGGGAATGTTCAGGCTTGATTTGCTCTTGGACCTATTTGTCTTTTTTTTTAGCAGTCCACAGTATCCACAGAACTCTTCTCCAGCGCCACATTTCAAAGGAGTTGATTTTCTTTCCATCAGCCTTTCTTCACTGTCTAGCTTGTACAACCATACATAGAAATTCCAAGTCCCAATCTTTTTATGATTTCTTGACTGCAGGGTCCATTCTGATTAATGACTGAACCAGGGCATGGAAACTCTTGAGCTATTTCAATGTCTTCATGGTCTTCTGCAAATTTATACAAATCATCTGTGGTTATATTTATATTTATATCCTGCTTTTTCTGCAATTTAGGACTCAAGGAGGCTTACAACACTTAAAACAAACATAATTAAAAATTAACAGCATATAAAAGTTGAAAAAAACTAAAATCACTATAAAATTTGAAACCTGTTAAAATAAATTAAACACCAAAAATGAAAGTCTAGTACATTATACAAGGCCTGTTTCCCTTGAAAAATCCATTGTCAAAGGTCAGATGAAGTAAAAAAATGGAAAGATAAGAAGGGTTGGGGTTTAGGTT
Source organism: Iguana delicatissima (assembly GCA_948472985.1). NCBI lineage: Eukaryota > Metazoa > Chordata > Lepidosauria > Squamata > Iguanidae > Iguana > Iguana delicatissima. The sequence continues at coordinate 39,418 of CAOKZL010001696.1, read as the reverse complement.
AAGAAGGACATTCCAGAGCCTGGGAGCAGCCACCGAGAAGGCCCTCTCCCATGTTTCTGCCAAAGGTACCTGTGAGAGTGGCAGGACAGAGAGCATGGCCTCCCAAGAAGATCTTAAAACATAGGCAGATTCATACAGGAGAGTATGATCTTTCAAATAACCTGCATTCTGCCCAGAAACAGATGGGCAGCAAGGGAGCTGTGTAGACACACCTTGGATTGAAATGCTCAGCTGCAATCCTGTATTTCAGAATAATTTTCATGGACTTTAGTGAGGTTTATATGTGATTCAACATGCACTGCAAAAGGCCTAATAGAAAAAGAAAAGAAAAGAAAATGGCTTGAATGGGTGATAGATCTAGGAATGTTCCACAACTGGACTTCTATGAGCTGTTTCCATTCCTTTTCCACAAAAAGAAAAAAAAAATCTCCCATTAAAATACCCTAGGTGGGCTTTCCAGAATGCTGGGGGGATAATGAATGAGCAAGAAAAGTAAGCAAGATATTATATGCTAGTAGAAGGAAGTTGCTGGGAATAAAATATGACCTTACAGCAGACCAGGCAGCATCTGATAAATTATATCCAACAGAAATTTATGCAGAAAATATATGTTCTTTTGTATTTCAATTTAAATTCTGGCAATAAAATGTCATCTTTGTTATGATAACTAATTTTTGTTGTGTGTATCCATGGAAATTAATAGGACCGTTAGCCAAGACTTTTAGAAAAATATCATTTTCTTCCTGTTCTTTTTTATACCCATTTATCATGAATACTGAGCATATTTCCAATCCAGTGGACAGAAAGAAATCCCAGTAGTGTGACTGGAAAATGTATATGCAGGTCTTTTAAGGTCAGAGATAACACAAAACAAAAATATAGAACATCCTCTTTTTTTTCCAGTCTGAGAACTTCTAGATGTGTTAGCCTATAATTCCATCATCCCCAACTGGTTGTCATAGTTGGGGATGATGGGAAATGCAGGCCAACAGATCTGAAGATCATCTCTGTAACCAAAACATCTAGTTATTTCCAGTATTATGACACTGTAGCCTATAATACAGTTCAACAACTTTTTGTTGGGACTAAAGAGAGTGAATGTGAGAGCTAGCGAGGTAAGTTTCACCTTGTAAGATACAGATTTTCTGAGACTGTGGTGGATTGATAACCTCTGGTTTCCTGCTTTCTCTGGTGAATATGATCATTAATTCCTAGGGTACAAGAATACGATTAAAATATTGGGTTTCAGAGAATAGACTGAAGTTTTGGGAGAGTAGGAAAACAAACAGATATCTTTTTAGTTTGGAAGGTGAGGGCTGCCTGGGCTAATAAATAGGGCTTTCGATCCTGTCAGCTAAAGTGCGGGAAAAATTTATATACCTGTGTTCGAATTAAAAACTTTGGCAGTTGTCTTAGGCACTTTGTATAAGGAGGAGACCTGAATTTGGCCATTGCTTTGCATGTCACATTCTCCTAGCAAATATTTGGGTAAATTCCACCTGATCAGACTCTGTATGTGGTTACAATATATTCACAAAAATTTCACAAACACTAGTGGCACTCTGGGAAATAAGATAAGATAGGCTTCTAAATGGCAGCTGCGGACCTGGCTGATACAGGAGAGGTGGTTCAGAAGAGTAAGGAGATTAGATTGGGAGTGGAGAAGCCTCGTTAAGTCTCTCTCATGCTTCTTCTTCAGTTCTTGAGAAGAAGGTATGAAACAATGACCTAAATCACTGAATCAACAGAACACATCCATAGATGTTCACCTACCAAGCATCTACTGATTCAATAGTTCTACCCTAATGAAGATTAACAATTAGATTTGGGGCTATGTTTTCTCTTATACCAAGCATGGGCAACTACATTGGGTCTAGCAGTCAGTTCTCTGCCCCTGGGCTGCATGGGCTGCCAAGAATACCAAAGAATGAAAAAAAAAGAGAGAAAAAAAAGAAGTGGCATGAAGTTCACTCCTGGTTCTGTGGGGTGTTTTATGCTAAATAGTCAGGGTGCATTCGTGCAATTTTAAAAAGTAAATTGAGGCTCCTGGAAGCTTTGAGAATGGGGAGATGGGGGGCAAACAGTTAAAAGAGGCAATCTTCAGAGTCCAGAGGATGACAAAAGCAGTCTTGGAAAGTTACATGTGGCAACAGGCCCACACTTTGCCCATCTCTGCCTTCAACTTCTTGAATTGTTTAAAACAACAGTGTGGTAGTGATGTATTTAAGTCTCTTACTCAGAGTCTCGGGTCAAGTCTCATCTCATGTCCCTACTTTCAAGTTTCAAGTCAAGTCTTGAGTCCCTGCAAGATACTCTCAAGTCGAGTCTCGAGTCAAGCCTCAAGTCTGGAAGCCAACTTTATACCCCAAACTATATTCCAGAATTTCTGGACAGAGTCAAATAAAGTCAGTTGTGACAATTTAAGTAAAGTTGGACCTCTATTTTTGTGATTTTGCCACCTACAGCTTTGGAAATGGGGGATAGGATCCTCCTTGCTCCCTATTTCTGAAGCTAGAGGCTTTTTCAGAAGTGGGGAGTAGGATCCTTCTTATTCCCCAATACTGAAGCTTCAAGAGCTTTAGAAGGAAAGATCTTTCCTCCTGAAGCCCATTGCCTAACACATTTTCTGTTCCCCTCTGAGATATGTGCCCTGCACTCTGGGCACAAGTCTTGCCTTCTGCTTTTAGGAAAAGTTTTAGAAAGCTCCTCCTATATCTAGTGGGGACAGGCTGCTGAGCAGACCTCAACCCCACCTCAAGCTCATTGCCTAGCCCTTTTGCTGAGAAATGTGTCCACACTTTGGCCTTGAGATGGATTGACATGTGACCAGTAAGTTGTAAGGTTTCTGGATGAATGTGTTATGTTACTGAACCACGTTCAGCAAATCAGTCACTAAAAATATACAAGTCTCAAGTTGAGTCAAATCAGTGTATAATTTTTGCTGAGTCAAGTCCAAGTCAAGTCACTGAAGTGACTTAAATCTGACTTGAGTCCAAGTCAGTCGACTTGAGTCTACATCACTGCAGAGTGGCCTGATGCTCATGGAGGGACCAGGATCTACAGAATTTTGCTGGTTACCTTTGCCACACCTTAGAGAGGGGACTGGATGACAAATTGGTACAGTTTGCCATGCAGAGACCATAGGCATCAGTAACAAGGCTGGCAGCAAACCTCTTGCTGCAGGCAAAGCCAAGTCCCCTTTTGTTGCTGACATGCTTGAGCCCAAGAAGGACATTGAATAGAGTGGAATGAATAGCAGAGGACTAGTACACAGGTTGTTTTGAGCACATAATGAAGTCCAAGGCTTACAAAGCCTCTTCTCAAAGGAGAAATCAAATACGAAAGGTAGCTTGGGTTCTTGCACAAGCAGAAGAGATAGAGAGAATGACAGGTGGAGGAAGTTGCAGTTAACACACTTGCAAAAAGGAACTTCAATGGCCATAAGGAGTGCCTGAAGGGGAGTGATGGCCAAGTCTAAACATGTGTGAGCAAAGTCCAAAAGTGACGGCAGGTCTGTGATATGAGGGGCAGCCGGAGACACAACAGCAACTAAATCAGTGGCAGGCAATTTCAGATTATCCTATGGGCAATCTTCCACCCTCTAAACTGTACATGATTTTTAAAAACTTGGTCAAAGCGAAAGCAACCATGAGTCTAAGTGCATTGGTTTAAAAGAGAAACATCCTTCTTTGGGCATAAGTCTACATGTTTTTAGAAAAATATTGAGGTGAAGGTGGGCTCCTGGGAGTACAAAAATTGATGGGAGCATGTGGCATATGGCTCTTAGGTTGTCCACCTCTGAGATACAAAGTGAGGGGGAGGGGAAACTAAGAACAAAAATAAATGAAGAAATGTGAAAACTTATTCCCTCAGAAGACAAGTTGAGAACATGTTCCAGTTGCTTCTTCTGTAGCTGAAGATAGAATGACTGGAAAGGTGAGGCCAGAGACTATAAAGAAGACTGTTTGTGAAAACTGCATAGAAAAGAAAACTATACTGGCTTCTTTGGAACAGTAAAAACCAAGGGCTGAATAATCACATATATTGCATAAAATGTAATGGGTTGGCACCACAGGAGTGCACTGCACTATTTTCTTGTGGCTGCTATTTCACTGGAATGCACTCAAATGCAGTTACTAAGCATGTGAGGAGACTCTTTTTGGAACCAAAGGCTGAAGCTGGTGAGGAAAATACCAGATGTCACCGCATCAGTGAAATACACAAAAACAAGAAAACAAATAATATGATCCCCCACAAAAAACAAAATCCAGCAAGAATTCTTGCTGAGGCATACTGAGTCCTGAATCAATCTTCAATCTGCCTTGGAAACTTTTGTGAGGATTCATTACGGAAATCTAGTGTTGCTGCTATGAGCCTTCAAGTCTGTTATGGAGTTTTCTTGACAAGATTTATTTAGAGTGGATTTACCACTGCCTTTCTCAAAGGCTGAGAGAGTATGACTTGTCCAAGATCACCCAGTAGGTTCTCATGGCTAAGCAGTGATTCAGACTCTGATCTCCCAGAGAGCTAGTCCAGCAGTCAAACCATTATACTTGCTGCCTCTCATAAACCTTGTATAGAGTCCCCTAAACTCCATGAAGAAAGAGTATGATGCAAAGTGATGCATACTGTTTTTAAAAAATGGGATCCAGAAGTTATATATTGTAGATGAATGGCATTCAGTGTGGTACTAATAGAGTCAATTTATTTGTTCCAGGCATGTTCATGTCAATAAATAATAGGAAGGACGGGAAACCATGTGGCACTCCCTCAAAAACAACCATTCCCCACCCCAACCGCAAAAAAGCCTAGTTGAGAAACAGAGAGATTCTTATATTGATTTCCATCACAGCATCGCAGAAAGGATGGCTGAAACATCTCCAAAACATCTCTGCCCAGCCCATCAGGAAGAGGTTAGAAAATACTCCTCTCCTCATCTGATCCAGGCAGACTCAGATCAGCAGCAGTGGAGACTGATGATGAAAAGCATATAGAGATGTGTGGGTATATGTATTTGATTGGTGTTGGTTGAGATTGGGGTAATGGATTGTGTGTGGACTGACGTGTGGTGGATGTTTGTATAAAAATTATGGCAATTGGTGTGCGTGGATGTAGAGTGTGTGTATGTGAGAAAGAGAGAATGGGGTTGAGAGGGATAAGAGAGATAAGTCTGGCCTCATGCACTGACCACTTCGGGTGAGATCTGGGCCACACTCACTGCTGGCATTTGCCTCCCCTCACACCAATATTTCAAAGATAGCAATCCACCCCTTGGACTAAAAAAGGTTCCCTGCAATCCCTGAAATCAATTAATTAATCAATTCCAGGATTTTCTCACAGGCATTCTACTGTTTGTTTAAATGTAAGATGGTTTCCTTAGCTGGCAGAAGACTTAAAAATGGGATGGGATGTCACTTTACAACCAGGCTTTTAAACATTCTACCAGACCACAGTGGCTTTCTTAATGTATGTACTGTGACAGATACAGAGCCATTACATTTGTTATTCAGAGCTGCAAAATCTAAACAGACAATTCTAAAAAGCACTCTCAAGAATTCTGGATGATATTTTTGCCATTTGCTTTCCCATCTTAAAGAAGAAGAGTAATATATGGTAGCTTCCACAAAATCTCAGAAGACTCACATTTTCTGCAATATATTTCACTAATTAAAGTAAAATACCTTATGGAATATCTTTTGAGTAATTTCTCTGGGTTTCATTAATTCTGGTTACTGACAATTTAAATTCACTCCTATGAAGCGAGACCTGGAACAGAAGCCATTTCCTCGGTTAACACAGTCAGAGGGACTCACAAACTACAAGCACTAAGAAATCAAGAAACCTGAAAATGGACAGCACTAATAAATTGTATTTATGTTCAAGAATTTGGAATATAAATGTTGATAGGGAAATATAAAAGGCTTCCTTTACAGTGGGGAAAAAAGGAGATTTATGTGATTAGAGTCTTAATTTACCTTTCAATTTTTGTTTTGTTTTTTTGAGAAAGAGCTGTTATTTGTTACTCGTTTAGAACCTTGGGTCAGACCAGCATAGGAGTTTCAATGGGTATTTCAGATTTGGACAGATCTTGGAATGAGTTGGATTGATTCAGATTGGTTTGGGAGATGTCTGAATTGAAGCAAGAGAGAAATTGAATCTGAACACACCTGAGTTTTATTAGTTACTGGATTTGGAGGAATCAAAACACATAGGCTCTTTTTGCACCTTACTTTCTTCGGGCGCTGGGGTGACGGAATCGCACGAGCAGCCTCTGGCGAGAGGCTTTTGTGCCTGGGGTCCTTCGGCTCCACACGAGCTGCCTGCTTGCACAAGACCCCTGCCTCTTCCTTCTGCAGTGCAGCCTGGGAGTTTCCCAGGCTGCACTGGGGCAGGAAGCGCAACCAGTGCAGCTCCGGAGGCTCTGCACACCAGGTAAATGCCCGTGGGGCCCGGGAGCAATGCGCAATCATGCACCATGTTCAGCTTCTAACCAAAAATGAAAAGGTGCGTGATCAGCGCCTGCCAGCACCTGTGCCATGAGCCAGGCTGAGCGTGCTGCCAATTCAGTCTTGGACTCCAATTCAGACTTGGACTCCCAGCCAGGGGAGGATCCCTTGGAGGGGCCTTTGGGAGAGGGGGCTCCTTCATATTCTAGGGAGGAGTCTGCCAGTGATCCTACAGCTGTCCCTGGCATGGATCCCAAGCCAGTACCTGCAGCAGATGTTTGTGCTCCAGAGGCAGAGGCTAGTGCTTCTGACTCGACAGAGGCTGGTGTTTCTGACTTTAGTCCGGAGTTTGCAGCAGACCCTCCCCCCATGTTTCTCTAGAGGCGGCTGGAAAAGGGGCGGTCTGGAGGTCTCAGCGGCTGCGGGAAAAGTGCCTGATGAACTGGCCCTGAAGTCTTGAGAGGCTCCAGCTGTGAGCTGGGCCAACGGACAGTTGATCAGCTTCGGCTGGGCTAAAGTCTGAGTATTTAAGTCAGACGCTGTTGGGGTTGGGCACGGGGCAACAACCATCTTCCAACTACGAAACTGCGTCCTGTGCTCTCTGTTCCAGGCAGACCCTGCTGCCTGAGTTTGCTGCCTCTGGGACTTGGTTGTTTGTTTGGGTGAAGTAACTGCTTGATTTATTTACTACTTAAAAGCCTTAAAACTCAGCTCCTGCCTCTGTGTCTGCTTAGCCGCCGTCTTGACATTGACACCCAGGAGCGTTGCACGATTGTGAGTGTGTCATGCAGATCTCTCCTCACAATCACATGACGCTCCAGGCGCCCTTTCGCATGGAAAATGCCATGCGGAAAGGGCCTTAGAGAGGTTGCCTCCAAAGGCTTACTCTTTCCAAGGTCTTTATATTAAAAAAACCACAAGTATGAGGAGTGGAAGGAAAGAACAGTAAGGCCCTTTCCGCACCTTACCTTCTTTCAGTGCTGGGGTGCAGGGATCGTGTGAGCAGCCTCTAGTGAGAGGCTCTTGTGTCCAGGGTCCTTTGGCTCCGCACAAGCTGCTTGCTCGAGAGCCCTGCCTCTTCCTTCCGCAGTGCAGCCTAGAAGTTTCCCAGGCTATGCTGGGGCAGGAAGCATGACCGGCGCAGCTCCGGAGGCCCCGCATGCCAGGTAAGTGTGTGCGGGGGCCGGGAGCAATGCGCAATCATGCACCATTTTTGGCTTCTAGCTTAAAATGAAAAGGTGCACGATCGGTGCCTGCCGGCCCCTGGAACATCGCGCAATTGTGAGTGCGTTGTGCACATCACTCCTCACAATCGTGCAACACTCCAGGTGCCCTTTCACATGGAAAATGCTGTGTGGAAAGGGCCTAAGTTTTGGACCAGTGCTGTGTTTTTGTGATCTCAGGCCTGATCCAGCATTTAATGCTCCTTCCTAGTTTCTTAGTCATAATGGGAGGCACAAAAAATTGAATTTCTAAATCAAGGATTGGATTCAGACCTGAGATGAATTAATCAGCATGCAATCAGTCTTTTTCTAAACTACACAACAGTTGTCTGAATCAAACCATGTGGGTGCATAAATATTTCCAAGCAAAAAGGATAAGTCCTAAAATCTCTTTTTCAAAATGCCCAGTTTATGAAGATCAGAACGGAGTGTAATTCTAGCCATGAACTCCATGTTCTTGTGAGTTAATCCTTTCCAGAAGACATTGGTCTCCATTTACCATAGCTCAAGTCAATATGGCTAATGACCAAGGAAGATGAGAGCTGTAGTTTAACAACAGCTACAGGCCCATAAATTCCTACTCCTGCCCTATAAGATCTATAGCAGGGCAAGGGAATTTGTGGTACTGTACTCTAGATGTGGTTGGATTCTATCAGCCCCAAGTATCCTAGCCAATGGAGAGATATAAGAGCCATAGCTCAATGACGTCTGGAAATACACAAGTGCCCCACTTCAAGTGGATTGAAAAAAATATTCATAACAGAAATATAACAATAGAATAGATGCTAGAAGAAGATGTCACATGATGTTCATGGCTTCTAAAAGTTTCTGTCTTTCTTTATCCAGCTCTTGTTGAGTTGAGTTTGCTTTGCAGAAAGGCTCACAAAGAGAATGGTGGAATTTGAGCTGCAGGGGGTGAGGCCAGCCATATCCTGCTGGTTTGTTTGGTATTCTGAGTTCAAAGAGGCTGAAGCACCATTGCCTGAATGAAGTTTGCAGATTATCAGTATTGCCTGAGGTTTCCCAAAGGCAGGTCAAGTTCAGCAGGAGAACAAGTATTTTTTTCAGAGCTTTCACATGTAGTTAAAAAACAGGGCTGATAATATGGTTGGTCTCAAATCACTTCAGAAATCCAACAGAAGGCTGTTAATATTGATATGGTTAATATACATCAAACAGGATTCCTTTAATTTTGTCAAATCGAAAAATTCTCCACAGTGTTGACATTTCCTCAGTGAACTCTCAGGATTGTTTGGTTTCCAAGACTGTAGGGCCCAAGACATATTTTGTTTTAAATAATCCTTCATAAAATATTCAGCTTACCGTCTAATATGATTGAAACCCAGCTTGAGTGTGTTTTATAATGCATTGAACCAGTAAGACTGTAGGTGTTGCATTATTCAGGACATGATAGGGAAAATAGCGATAGATGTGTGTGTTCAGGGAGGGATGATCAAAGAAATCAGTGCAACTTGATCTGTCATGTTATCTCATTTTATTTACTTTTCACAACTCATCCAAATATTAGAGAGAGAGAAAATCAATATCAATTTTCACCTTTGTCACGTTCTACGCTTCAATTATTAATGAATGTCAAATTTGACCACATTTCTTCACACCACCTGCTCTGCAATAATATTTCAGAACCTTTATTAAAAATGTAAAATTGTCATTGAATTTCCAAATACGATTCTCCAGTGGCTAATTCAGCTTGTTTTATTAATAAGCGGGTTCTGATGAGTAATACTAATTTAATATGCCTGCATGTAAGATTAAACCATAAATTATTCCTGCTGAAGGTGATGAGATTTGATTGCTATGTGGTTGTTAGGCAATAACCTTCTGCATTAACCCCCTAGTCATGGTATGCAACAAAGCTATTGTTCCCCTGAAAAAAATGATTCATTAATATTCCAATTAGGGTATTACATTTTGCTGATATAAACAGGGATTTTTTTTTTGTTATATTCTACACACAATCTCTTAAACATTATATTACAACTTCAAGATAATCACCAAATGGTGGAACAGTTGAATTCTCTATACTTTGCTTTCTATTTAGGTAACAATTCTAAGATCAAGAAACTTAGCATGGTGCGTGACTTCTGCTACAGTCCAAGAAGCCCCCATGAACTCTGTGGCTACAAGGTTTTTTGCTTCCTTTACATCCTTAAAAATGAACCCTGGGGGAAAAGAATCTCATCAATTACTACTCTCTTAGGTATTGCTAAAAAAAGCTGCACATTTTTTTCTTTTTTGAGAAAGAAAAGAAGCAAACATAGCCATCTGAATCTAAAAATCTAATCTAAAAAGAAACTGGTCTGCTTATCCAGCATCATAAAAGCTGTTACAGTGTGCAGCGATGCTGAGAAAGCATTTTAGCGTTCACAGTAGGAACAGTATCTCATTTGAAAGATATATATTAAAAATAAAAGTCATATTAATTTAAATCACCACATTAGAACAACCTGTACACATGGCAGGGGACAAGTGATATATATGCCATTGGTAGTTCAGTGCTAGATTTTAGTTGTTCCCATCATGGGCAAGGTAAGCATCGAAGGTGATATATTTTGGTTCCCCGTGTGAGATGTGTGGAACAGTCCTTTATTTGGGATTAAGCCAAGATTGCTTTCACTGATAGCACAGTGGGGTAAGTAATCAACATATATATCTTTAAGATTAGTCTCACTTCATTTAAATGTTTGCATGAGTAGCTGGTTGCTGCATGTGGGAAAGAAAGTGTTTATTTCAGTAATCCCCCTATTACCACCTTCAACTGTAGAAAGGTGCAGAGTTGGTTATCTGATATGATACTACCTCTGGGTAGTGGTCATGTGGCTGGGACTTTTCTGGAGTTATAGCTCAAAAAAGTAACTTTCAAAGCTGGGGTTCTAGGATGGGGTGATGAACACATCTATACTTGGAATTAACCCATTACATTATTAATTTGATACATTCTACCTAGCAATTTCACACAAATGCCTACTCTTTACAAAGAATTAGTCTTTCTGGAGTGGCAGCAATCTTGAGAAGGTACAGCGGGCATCCCTTTTTTTGTTCCTGAGCCACCAAGTCCAGGCTATGCCCTTACATCTAGCTGCCATACGTACTACTTTCTGGAATACGTCCCAAGACAAATTGGAAACAGTCTGTTTCATCCTAGGCAGATTCTCCCAACTAGTCTCTATTTCTATTTTCACTGGTTGGTTTGCTGTTCAGGAGAAGTGAATTCTTCATTAAAGGGTACCTACTTTTCTTGCATTATTCTTAGAATGTCACAATAGACATCATGAGAGACATTTTGCCTGCAAACCTGACAACTGAAGTCACAGAATGATGGGTTTACTTCTGATTAGACATGTATAGGACTGCAGTGCTCATCTCTTCCTTTCCTTCTTCCCCACCCCTCCACCTGTCACACAGCAACAGCTGCAACAGGACATCTTTTTCAAACTGGATCTGTTTTCATAGAAAGCATCTTTGCAGTTTTTGCAAAACATTTTTAAAAGGCAGAAAACCAAATGTAAATCATACTTAACCCAAACAGCCATGATTTTGTTAGCAGTTCAAGATTAAAAAATAAGAATTGTGCATTGTAATTCTACTTTTTAAAAACAAGTCTGTTTTAACGATTCCCCTTTCTTTGTATGTTTTTAACATTACATTTCCTGAGTAAAATGGGCAGCCGGAGGAGTGATCTGCTCACTCTGTAAATATGTGTTTCATATCTGCTGCGCGCTATGAACAACGGTCTCAAGGCCATTTATGAATGGCGTTGCAGCCCTGCTATGGAAAAGGGATGGCAGCAGTCTGTGGGTCATGCTTTTGCACAACGTCATCATGGTCCCAATACGATCCTGCCTCCATCTGTTGCAATCATTGGATATTTGCTTAACGGAATAAATCTGTCAAGTGCCCATGACCGTGTGACGCTCTTGTCCTTCCTGGCTATGAAGCCTAACCCAATCAGTTCCTAGAAGCCTGATGGAATAGGAAAGGTTTTTTACCAATTGGTGGGAGGAGAGCAAGGAGGGGGCCATCCTGCCTGTCTACGAAGGGCATTTTAAAGTCTGGGAGCAGTCATAGAGAAGACCCTCTTCCTTGTTCCCACAAAATGTTCCTGGTAAGGAGCGGGAAAGACAGAAGGGTGCCTTTTGAAAATATTGGAGCTCTGACAGGTTCTTATAGGAAGATACAGCCTATTTGATGTATATTTATGTTATTTGATAGTGTAACCATGTATGTGAGTCTAAGACAATGAGATAGGTCTTCATTACTGGATGTGGGTCTCAGGAGTGGTGCCTTAGGGATGGTAACTGGGATTATTTGAGAGTATATTTGCTGTGGGCATTGCTTGGAAGCTATTAAAGTTCAAACTATGTGCTACCAATGCTAGAGGGACCCTTCACGGCTGTCTTGCATGGTGTCCATTTCAATCGCTAGAAGTATTTTGGGATTGCCCTTACACTGTCTACATGTGCTGATCCTTGCTATCTGTGCCTGCATGCAAAATTACCCAGAAGTAAGGACCATGGATTCCTACCCTCAAGGCAGGCATCATTCTGTTGGCACTGGGCCAGCTTTATCCTCAGAAGGATACGTTTGTTTCATCAGTGGCTGTGGGTGGCATTTCTCTCCTTCCTTCCTCGATGAGGATGAGACTGTGTGTGCAGTCCTTTTTTGCTATTTAGATTTTTTGTCTGAACAAGTGTGTTTTTAATGCATTTGAGATAAATCCCTGAGTTTGTGTGCCTGTGTCTGTGTGCTGCTAAAGGGCAAAACATCTCCTCTTCAGGTCATCAAAGAAGCAGACTATGGTGGGTGAAATCAAAGCCTAGTAAGATGGCATCAGAGAGACCAAGCCCTGGGGGAACTTTTGGGGGTGTTGTTTTCCATGGGTTTAGCTGCTTTGATTCAGGTGTTGTGTGGTACTTAATGGGGTCTTGTGTTGATGTGAAAGTTGTTGTTTTATGTGAACCCAACACAAGATTTCCTTGACAACGTTTGTTAGAAAGAGATTTGCCATGGCCCCCCTCTGGATGTAAGAGAGTGTGATTTACCTAAGTGGGTTTCCATGGCCAGACAGGGATTTCAGTCTCCCAGATTCCTACTCTAATGCTCAATGCACTACACTGCACTGGCTCTTGCTGTAAGAATATTGAAGGTTAGTTTGTAGAATGGTTTTGTTTTGTTTTTGCCATCCAGTGACTTTCAAAGTATTTGAATAAGTATTGCCATGTGCCATGATTGTCTCTAGCTTTGGCACATTGTTTGAAGTGTGTCCCACAGCTTTGGATATTTTTTTGAGGGAAGACTCCGGAGGCCTTTTGGTGCTCTTCTGACATCATAGTATTTGTGAGAAGGCTGAGGGAAGCCTCCAAATGTTGATGTGTTTGCAAGGTTGCAGAAAACCTTCTCCAGATTGCAAGATGAATTTCAAAGATGTCCTGTTACCCTTCAGCAGCAATTTCGGACTCACACATTAAGATACAAACATTATGCCATGCATGTAAATATGTAGATTATAGGGGTGTTTCTTCCTCTCTTTCCTCTTCTTTTTACTGTATATTTACATTTTAATTTGTATTTCAATTGTTGAAAGTCATTTTAAATTTTCAAGAGATATCTAAAACATTTGAAAGGAAGAAAACTTGTCAAGAGAACCAGCATGGCTTTCTCAAAATCAAGTCATTCCAGACTAATCTCTCTCTTTCAATTTCTCCCCTCTCCAGCCCTCCCTCTCTCTCCCCCTCTGTTTGATAGAGTTACTAGATTAGAGAAATACAGTGGCTGCAACACAGGAGTTGACAAATGGGAGCTGCACACAAACAAAAGCAAATAAATACCAATCCGGAAGTGACTGGATGCAATGGTAGCTGGTGGTTCCCATGCCAGTGAAATGATGAATTTGTTTGAGGTTTAAGTATAAACTCTAAAGATACCATCTAAGATGCTAAACCTATCTTGAGGCTAGCAAACTATTTAAATTTTGGACGTAGAAATTCACTGCCCCGGTCACATGCAAAGACACCAGCTGTGATTGGCTAGAAGTCTATTTCTGGCTTTGGAAAAGGGCAGCATTTGATTTTAAGCTGTGCAAGGCCACCCTGCAACCTGATAAAAGGTGAATTGCTGCTTCTGGAGGCTTCTTCTTTATTAGTGACAGCAAATGGAGCCCAGGGAGTTTGGACAAGTCAAGAGGCATACACACATTTTTTAAAAAAAAGCTTTTGGGGAGGGGGATGTGCATCCGCAATGTTGGACTTTGCCCAGCATGAATCTAGCATATCTTGATTTCAGCATAGCTATCAGCAAGCTCTCCAATAATATTCCTGAAGATGAATTAAAAAAAAAAAATAGATGATGCTACATTTAAGTGGATTTCTGGCTGGTTGATGGATGTACGCAAATAACATTCTTCAGTGACTCCTTGTCATTCTGGAGAGCAGAGACAAAGAACCACAGTATTTTCCTTGGGCCTGGTCTTATTCAACATGCTTATAAATGACACATAGGGTATGTTCACCATATTTGTAGATGATGTGAAACTGTGTTCCTGTGGTTAACTGTTATGAAGTGGATTTCAAAATGTGGCAACCCTATGAATGAGAGTCCTCAGGGCTGTGGCTTCCTTGATTGAGTCTATCCATCTGCCATATGGTCTTATTTTTTGCCTATTGCCTTCTACCTTACCAAACTCACTTTCCCCATCAAACTTTCTGTCTTTTCAAATTAGTTGCATCATCTCATGATATTCCTGAAATACAACAGTCTCTCTCTAAGGAGAGTTCAGGCTTGATTTGCTCTTGAACCCGTTTATTTGTCCTTTGGCAGTATCTGTAGAACTCTCCGCCAGCACCACATTTCAAATGAGTTGACTCTCTTCCCATCAGTTTTTTTTCCCCTGTCCAGGGAAGCTAATACTCCAGAAAACAGAATTAAGATCCCAGATAACCTCAGAAACTGGGCCCGAGCAAACAAAATGCATTTCAGTAACAATAACTGTAACTTTTTAGTTTAGATATGAAAAATCAGATTTACAAATATGGAATGACTATTTGCCTCAGCAGTAGCACATGTGAGAAAGACTGAGGGGCCTAAGTAAGCTAAACATGATTTGGCAAAGCAATGTGGCAGCAAGAAAAAGCTAGAGAAATTCTAGGCTGCATCAACAGAAGTATATATTCAGATGAAGGGAAGAAAAGGTACCACTCTATTCTGCTTTGGCCAGACTATGTCCAAGTGACAAGATGGAATGTATTCAGAAGAAGGGTACAAGACGGTGATGGATCTGGAAAGTGAGTCCTATGAGTAGCAGCTGAGGGAGCTGGATAAGTTTAGCCTGAAGAAGAGAAGGCTACAAAGTGATACAAAAACCATCTTCAAATATTTCAAGGACTGGAACATAGAAAATAAAGCAAGCTTGTTTTGTTCTGCTCCAGAGAATAGGATTGATGAATTTAAATTACATGAAAGGAGTTTGGGGCTACTGAAAATGAAGAACCTCCAGATGGTGAGAGCTATTTGACAGTGGAATGAACTACCTCAGAGATTCGTAGGCACTCTTTAGTTGAATGTTTTGAATGAATGGTTGGGTGACAGATATCCTCTCAGAGATGATTTAGCTGTGGATTTCCTCCATTAGTAGGGTTACGTTTATTGCTGGGGTTAGAGAATTGGTGTACATTTTCAATGTATGATTCTAAGTGAAAAAATGGAAACAAATTCAAATTCAAATCTGGAAACCATGCCCTCTGAGGAGCAGCTTAGGGAGCTCTGTATGTTTAGCCTGATGAAAAGAAGATGAAGAGGTGATGTGATAGCCACGTTTAAATATTTAAGAGATGTCATGTTGAAGATGGAGCAGACTTGTTTTCTGCTGCTCCAGAGTCTAGGGCATGGAGCAATGGATTCAAACTACAGGAAAATAGATTTCACCTAAAAATCAGGAAGAACTTCCTGATGGTAAGAGCAGTTCAACAATGGAATATGCTACCTTGGAGTGTGGTGGAGTCCCCTTCTTTGGAGGTTTTTAAACAGAAGCTGGATGGCCATTTGCTAGGGGTGCTTTGAGCGTGTGTTCTTGTATGGCAGGTGGTTGGACTCAATGGCCTTTGTGGTCTCTTCCAACTCTATGACTCCATGATTTTATGAAATTAATAAATCAAGGAAGAGCTTTCTGACAGAGACAAATCTTGGAGAAGTATCTAAAAGAATTTAGTATTGGCATTCCTCAAGGATGGACATTTACTCAGCTGGAGAGGAGAATCCATATCTAAGTCTTTAGCTTTCTTTGCTCTAGCATTTTCCTTGGTGGAAGAACTGCTCCATCAAATTTTATTTCTCAACAGCATGCAGTGCAAGGCCTCAGCTACTGGACAAAGCATTATTCAGGGGAACAAATGGAAAATATGGCTCTTGAAATAACCAAGTTGTAAGCAGTAAGTGTGCTACTGATTTAGACCATGATTCATGTGGATACATTTTTATTCACTTGTGTTGTTTGCATTCATCTGTAGATTGGGAGAAAGGCAGCCTTCTTATTTTTGTTTGTTTTGTTTGGTAATAATGGACAGAAGTTTGAGGACTAGAAAGGAGAATACTAAAGGCTTAGAAACAGGCTTCTTCCTCTGGCACGGAAATAAAGGCACTTTAGAATACTGCTGGAGAGGATTCCCTTTCATACCCTGGAGGGAGTGTTTGATAAAGAATTAGTAAAGCCAAACAGTTACATTCCCCTGAGTGAGCTTCTTTTGACTTGTGACTCTCTCTTCTATCTCCAAAGATTCCTCTAATGTGGATAATTACACTGATGGCTGGCCTGAGAAAATAGGCCAGAGAAAGAGGCTTTGTGTGAGTCGGTTAATTGCTTTGGTAGACAACCAGCTTGGCCTTTTATTCATGCTTTGCAAACCTTTCATCAAATGCGTAGATTATTTCTAATGCATATTAGATGGGATGAACTCATCACAAAGAAGCAAAAAGAAGGTGTCAGTATGCTGTCCTATCCATTTGCAGGAGATGTGGGGATGTTCAGAAAACTTGCTTTTGTCATTACAAATGACTTTCAGTCCTTGCCACATACATGCAAGTAGATGGAGATATGTGTGTGTAGTACCCAGTTCTTGTACTCTTATCATATGTGCAACAGGCAAGAAGCAAAATTGTTAGTTTATCACATTTGATGTTAAGTTCATTGTGGTTATACCACATCAGACAGAAATAATTAAAAATATTATGGTATGCAAATCAGACCCGGCATCTTTCATACCCTATTTCATTCTGGCATAGGGTGACAACAGCCAGTATGGTGTAGTAGTTCAAGGGCTGGACTAGAACTCTGGAGACCAGGGTTCAGTTCCTCACTCAGCCGTGGGAACCTACTGTGCACTCTTGGATGCATCATATACTCTCAGGCCATTTCAGCACTATATTGTTATAGTGCTATTATTCCACTTTCAACATCCTATGGAATCCTGGGGTTTACAGTTTAGGGAGGGGCATTTAGAATTCTCAGACAGATTGCTTTTTGGCCTCGGTAAGCTACAAACCCCAGAATTCCACAGGAGGTTGAAAGTGGAATAATAGCATTATAACAGTGTAGTGTGCAAATGGCCTCAGCCGCAGAAAACCCCGTGATAGGTTCTACTTAGGGACGCTATAATATGGAAATGACTTGAAGGCACACAGCAACAATGACAACAGCACCACCACCACCACCAGCACCAACAACAACAACAACAGAACACTTATGATTTAAAAATATTAGTATTTTCATGCTAGGGTCAAATGTAGGAATGAAAATGAGGATTTGCGGCTTCAAGCCACAACATAAATTTAGGCACAGATGCAATGCAGGTTTTAGTTGTGAAGGGAATGAAATGAAAGGCCTGCAGAATTATTTTTTACTCTTAAGAAGCATAAATCTAGCTTGGATGGTATAGACTAATGGAGGAAATAGATCTGGATGATATTAGAGATAAGAAAGATAATACAAAGTATGATATTCAGATGCCTATGAGCATAGAACTATTGGGCCCTTTTTGCACGGCATTTGCCATGAGAAAGGGGCCCTGGAGCATTGCACAATTGTGAGGAGCGATCCACATGACGCACTTGCAATTGCACGATGCTCCAGGGGCTGGCAGACACCAATCGCACACTATTTCATTTTCAGCTTTGAGCTGAAAATGGTGCATGATTGTGCATCGCTTTGGGGCCCCATATGCACTTGCTGTGTGTGTGGCGCTCCGAAGCTGTGGCGCTCGCACTTCCTGCCCCAGTGCAGCCTTGGAAAATCCCAGGGTGGGCCGTGGAAGGAAGAGCAGGCAGCAGCTGTGGAGCTGAAGCAACAGGGATGCAAGAGCCTCTTGCAGGATCCCCAGCTCCGCAAAAAGGTAAGCTGAGGAAAGGGCCCAAGAAAGAATCTGTGGGACTTCTCTCCACCCCCATTTCTCCACCCCTCTATAATTTTGTATTTTATGAAGAAATAAAAACTAGGAAGGAATCAACTGTGGATGTCTGGAAACTTTCAAAACACTCAGATGTAACTCTGCACATAATGCTGTATAGGGATGTCTTCCATGGAAGGATATCTCAAAACGAGGCATTGGGCAGTTGTTCTATTGTTTCTTGAGCAGCAAACAGCTCTCACACCTTTACTCTGTGGAGTGCTTCCATCCTCGCAGTGAGCCCTGCTTATCATTATCCTGCAGCTCCAATACAGCTCTTTGGAGTAGTTAATGGACCTGACATGTTGTTCTGGGGAAGGATCTTCTCAAAGCAAGGCACTGGACAGGCTGTCCCCAAAATGTCTCAACACTTGACTCACAATGCTACACTCTTCCTCAGAGCAAGGAGTGAATCGTGAGTAAGGTGGTCATGGATACTAGCCAGAATTTGGAAAAACTGTTTGGTTTCCTTGATTATTTATTTGTTTGCTTGCTTGCTTGCTTATTTTTTGCACTACAATTGCCAGAGTCACCCAGCTGGCATGGATTTTGGACAACAATTATGTCATTTGCATTTTGTTTTAAATAAAAGCAGGCAGTTGCAAGATTCCAGCTTCTATGTAAGATCACAGATTTCTGGGTTCGTGTGACAATTTTGAAGATGGACACAGTAGAAACAGGTCTGACTATACTTTTATCTTATGTAAACTTAATTCTGTATATAATATGAGTGACATTGTGCATTTGTGAATGGTGTGTGATCATTTGGCAGTGTCTCCAATGTATTTCTTTATTCACTGAGATTGTAGAATCAGGCACTGTGTGTTCCTCACTGCACAATGGGACAATAAGCAGACATATTTGCAGAATCCAGTGTCAGTGTTTAGCAGAAAAGTGGTGTAGCACAACCACTATGTAATTATGAGAGTGCAGATTTACATTACAAAAGCAAACTAGATGATCATGATCTTTGTCATAGGCTTACTTCCATTCTGAAGGAAGTTGCTCAGAGCTTAAAAATAACTAGTTATTTTTATAATTTGTAAAACAACTAGTTATTTGCAAGTTTATTCAAGTTTTTGTTTTGTTTTTGCCAAGGGCTCTCTGATTCGCATTGGTGCAAGCCTGTGAATCTGCATGGGAGAACAGGCTCGCAGTGGTGCACTCTGTGCTTTTGAAAGACTGGAAAAATCAGGTTTTTCAAAAACACACTGGAGGACCACTTGGGGTCGCTCTGGAGCGGACTGAGGTGAGGATCTACACTAAGTAGTCTGGACCCAGTCCGCTCCAAAGTGCAGACGTCCTCCGTGGAGGACGCACTGCACCATTTTATTTAACCCGTGCGGAAATGGCCCTTGTTATAGCTAGTTAAAAAACAACTGGTTACTCATAATGAATTCATTTTTTATAACAAAAAAATAACTACATCACATCACAATTTTTGTTCATGGTACGTAACATCACTCTTTTGTTTATTTGTCTTTATTTATACAGAATTGTCCTTTCTGGATGCAAAAGTCACTTTTAATGTTTCTTTTTGAGTTACGAAGCCTCACTATATCACAGTTCCAAAGTACTAAATGAATTCAAAAGGCTTTTAAAACATAACGCAAAGTAATCATTTTAGATATTTTTGAGCAATGGGAAAGTAAAGAGTTACTTTTAACATACCTGTAACCATAATGGTAACTGACCACTTGCTTGGGCTGTAGGAATACAGCAAATGGTGACAATGGTGGTGGTGGTGGTGGTGATGGTGATGGTGATGGTGATTTAATTAGGCTGCTAAATGTAACTAGGAACAGATATGCCACCACAGATAAACAGGAGACTAGGAGTGCTAGGTGAGGATCATCTCAGGCTCTGAGATTTCTGGGCCAGAACCCAGAGATGGCCCCGGATGATGTCATGGGACAAAGTCTGGTGATATTCTTAAGCCTTATGCATGAAGTAGCAATCGTGATTGCTCACAGCTTTGCATTTAAACACACAGATACACAGACAGAACCTATTTTCCAGGCTGGAAGTTAAGTGATTTAGCACATTGCAACACTAGACTGATGGATTTAATTGATTTGCAAAGTGTAGCCAGATTAGTTTCCCTGCCTGACTGGAGGTTTCTCTTGTCTCTTTCCCAGAGCTGGCTGCATGACTACTAGAGAATCTCAACTTCTACCTCCCACCAAAACTAAGGGCTGTGGGCAGCACCTTGAGATCTAGCAGCCCTGTAGGAAGTCTGTCAGGATGCCAATGGAAAGTTTCTTGGTTTTAAAAACTCTAGGCCTAAATGAGATACTCTAAGGGCAGGAGGTGAGTATTGAAATCAGTTCAAGGTGGCCCTAACATCCAAACCCAAGCACGCCACTCTAACAGGGCTGTGAACTGGGCCCTCAAAATGTATGGGCCTGCATCTGGCCTAGTATTTGCTTTCCTATTGGTATAAATAGGAAGGTATACTCTTTTTTTTTTAAGTACTGTGGGAGGGATGATAAAAAGCCATAACCAGTGCCTCCCAACCAGGCTTTTTCTACCTGACTAAGGCCCTTTCCGCATCTGCCTTTTTCGCAGAGGTGGGGGGGGTGTTCGCGCGAGCAGCCTTTTGCGCGAGGCACTCTCTTCGGGGTTCCGCCATCCCACAGCTGGTGAGCCCCTTCGTACCGCAGCGCAACCTGGGAATTGCAGGCTAGCACTGAGGCAGGAAGCATGACCGGCCTACTCGCCCAACGCACCGCAGGGCAGGTAAATGCGTGAGGGCCCTGGGAGCCTTGCACGACCATGCAGCATTTTTGGCTCGAAACCGAAAATAAGAAAATGCACACACGGTTCGCGTTAGGCTCGTGAGCGTCGCGTAAATGAGAGTGCGTCGTACGGACCGGCACTCCCATTTACGCGATGCTCAAGGGGCCCTCTCGCAAAAGAAACTGCGTGCGAAAAGGGCCATAGATTAGGAAGCTGTGGCTCTTATTCATAAACATCTTCTCCTCCCATTGAAGGTTGCTCTGGGTGTTAATAGGACTTAGAGTGCCATTGGTCAACAGTAAAGTGCATCGTATTTAATTTGAAAGGAAAGGAAAGGCAAGGAAAGGCAAGGAAAGGCAAGGCAAGGCAGACATGAATATGCCAAACTCAGAAAATTAATACCATTTCATAGATGCCAATTTTCTAAATTAATTATTTTGGGTGACTGACAATGGGAGCAGCCAAAGAGGCAAATCCTGGTCTATATTATTATTTCAGTTTCTTATTTATTTGGCAAGTGAAAATAGCTAGTCTTTTTTCCCCAAACTGTAATTTACTTCAGCTATTTCCAGAACAGGAAGGATAGAGTCACACTGTGTGTGTATGTGCCTTCTAGTTGCCTTTTGACTTATGGTGACCCCATGGATTTCATAGAGTTTTGTTAGGAAATGATTACTCAGAGGTGGTCTTGCCAGTTCTTTCCACTGAAATGTAGCCTACAGCTCCTGATATTCATTGCGGGTCCCTCATTCAAGTACTAATGAGGTATGACCCTGCTTAGC
The DNA here is from genome assembly GCA_948472985.1 of Iguana delicatissima. Classification (NCBI taxonomy): domain Eukaryota; kingdom Metazoa; phylum Chordata; class Lepidosauria; order Squamata; family Iguanidae; genus Iguana; species Iguana delicatissima. The sequence goes on along the minus strand of CAOKZL010001696.1, from coordinate 17,774 downwards.
TTCCAAGATCAAACAGGATTTGGTACCTTTAGAGTATTTAGGCTCATGAGAGTCACATTAGTCCACTTTAAAATAAAAATAAAAAGACAGTGCAGCCCGAAATACTTATTTACCACTGGCTTGAAGTTCTATGAAATGTCAAGTAAGAACAACCTAAATTTTATCAAAATTTCCAGCCATCTTCAAACCATCACCAGGCCAACTTATAAAATGTATTTCAACAGGCTGCTCAACCAGTATAGCCAAAGGGACTTAACAGCAAGACAAATGGTCATTGTCTTAGAACTGAAGCTATTTTGCTGTCCAGAATTCAACTTTTGAGAATCGTGAGAAAGAATATTCTTCATATATATTCTGAGTGTTTCAATATTTCACAAACACAAACATGCGTAGTATCTGATATCACTGCATGAAACTGAAATGAATTTGTGCTCTCATCATTTCAGGTATCTCATACTGTCTGCAGCCAGTTTTGGGTGATTCTCCCATGAGACCACTATACCACACTCAACACACCTGAGCTTCATGATTTGTGAAATTAAGCCAGAGAACAACAGACAATAAAGGAGATCTCCAGGCAGAACTGGGAATGAATCTTCTGAAATGCTGGACAGCTAGTGCCAGCCAGGGTTAATACTGGACTAGATGGACCACAGGTCTCACTCAGTATAAGACAGCTTCCTATGCCTCCCTTCCAAATTCAGCTTCCTGTGACATATTACAGACCTTTTCTTAGGATTAGTTGACTGGCAGGAGATGGCTTTCAGTGGTCCATACAGCTGCAGTGAGGAAGAAGGACTTGGGCAGGCATGTTGCATCAGTGGACTTTTCTTCATGCCACGTTTGGCACAACTGTATGATACTTTCTTTCAGAAACTAATACTAATCTGTGAAAACATTTGATAATTATTAACACATGGTATTTAGTGTTTGACAGCATTGATTGTCAACATGTAATGTCATATAGTCATATGGTTGTACTTATAGTCAACAAGCAATGGTACTTAGTTTTTGGTAGTATTAATAGTTGACAATGTATCAAAGATCACTTTTCACATCGATGCATTTCTTAAGGAGGAATATAAAAAGTATTCACAACTGTTCTCATCCTCAGTGGCAAAAAGGCCTACAGACACAAGGTTTATTGCATTTTTTTGGTAATACTTTGTACATTTATTCAATTTTTTAGAAAAAGTTTTTTGTTTAAAAAAGCATTGTGTTCTGCACAAAAAGAAATGGTTTTCCAGACAAGAAATTACCTATTGTGCCAAAACCACCTTGTGAAATTCCACCCACCCTTCCAAAAAAACCAGTCCTGGAATGCAAAGAAAGTGGGAGGAAGGAAGGGAGGAAGGGAGGGAGGGACAGAAGAAAAATGAAAAAAAAAACTCTTGTAATCTCACAAACATTTAATATCTGTTGTTTTTGTGTAGAAGAATGAAACCACACAGATTTATACCTCTACTCTCAAGCAGTTTTCATGAATCTTCCACAGATTCTTTGCATGTGACAGCAAGGATTCTAAACCATATTGCAGAGCACAGTCAGGTCACATGAGGCAGTTTTAAGCTTCACTATAAGCAATTATGAATTGAGAGTACTCCTTAGAATAGACTTAGTAATACTTTTCAGGTATAGCATGGTGTGGTAGTTTCAGTCTTGGACTGAAAGTCTGGAGACCAGGGCCTGATTCCCTCCTCACCCATGGAAACCCACTGGGTGACCTTGGGCATGTTGCACACTCTCAGCCCCAGAAAACCCTTTGATAGATTTATCTTAGGGTCACCATAAGTCACAAACTACTTGAAGACACACAACATACTAGACTGGAGGATTCATAATGGTTATTCTAATATAAGAAAGCTTGTTAGTGGTAAGGGTAGTGGTAGGGAAGCTTGCTGATGTGATCTCATCTTCTCACTGAAAACTTTCCCTAGCTGGGACACGTTTATAAACCGCTTGCATTTCTTATTTGATGGTGTTTGATGTGTACTATGCTGCACACTTAACAGCTGACATGTATTGAAATTTTATGATTTATTACTAAACAGAGGTTCTGGAGGAAGTAAGGTTTTTATATTTAAGATATTTTTATATTGTTTCCCAGTCCACAAGGGCTCCTGAGGCAATGCACAACAAATGAAACAAATAAGATCTTGTAGCCCTCGTCAGAAAAGCATGATCATCTAGCCCACACACAATTTCATTTTAACTTTTTTTCTTTTGTACACCACCTTTCTACATAGGCAGCTTACAAATCTTGGGAATGGCAATATATATATATATCCATTTCATGGATGCAAATGTGTATTTGATTACTTGGCAAGGAATCATATTGCTTCTTGCTTCCCTGCCATCTGAACCTGCCTGATACCACAGTTTCAAATGATCTTGCAGCCATGATGTCACTTGACTTGAAGCAGCCCGTGGCTATGGGGAAAAAAAGGTCTTTTCATTGTGTGAAAGAAAGCGATTCTGCTTCATACCTCCTGGGGGTTAGTTTGATAATGGATTTTATTCCACAGCAGTGCTCATTATAAGTAGGGAAAACCAATGGGTTGGTTAGACCCTGGCTTTCAATTAAAATTTCTGTTACCAGGAGCCATGGAAAAACTGAAGCCATGACTGAAGTTTAACTTTTGAGTTACTTTTGCAGTGAGTGCACGTGTTGTAGTTCTGTGAGGTTCGTGTTTAAAGAGATGAAGGGCCAGCTTTACTCCTTTCTCTTGAAGTGAATTGCCCAGAATTCATTACAACCATTACACCAGATTTTTTTTTATCTAGATTAAGTAATACCTAAATATTGATGCCACATTTTGAAAGAAACTTTACAGCATGCTCATACTATGTTAATTTCCAGAGAAGATCCCTATGACATGAGCTGGCTTGGGCTTTCCTTGCAAACAAATAAATAGCATACCCAGGACAGAATCAGCCACTTGCCTTTCAGCCGCAGTTAATCAATTTCGACAAAACTCTGCTGTCTCTAAATGTGGAAAAGAAAGTCCTAGACGTGTGGGACCAATCAAAGCAAACCATGCACATTTTGCTCCTCCCTTCCCTCCTTTAAATATCCAAATCAATTTCTGATGGTTGGTTTTAGTCTTTCCTAAATATCTTCCCATAACTTAGTATACCCTCATTGGGTGTGGGCAAATATCACTAGGGCTTTGTATTAGAAAGTATAGACTCAAAGTCTAGCCAGCACTCTGCAACTGTGGCCATTTCCGCACTACACTCTTATAGAGTGATTAGTCCACTTTCAACATCCTATGGAATCCTGGGGTTTGCACTTTCGGGAGGGGCCAGGTGGCCCCTCCTGAAACTGCAAACCCCAGGATTCCATAGGATGTTGAAAGTGAAATAATCGCACTATAAGAGTGTAGTGCGGAAATGGCCTGTGTTTCCTTTTCTTTACCTCACCATGCAACCCAACTAATCTGGCGTGGGAGGGCGGCCCCAGTTAGTCCTCTCCTGCCCTACTTTCTCAGCAGCTTTTAAAATGTCGTCTTTTCTCTCTTCTCCTCTCAATTCCCCCTTTGTCCTTGGGTTACTTCAGACAGAGTGGGGAAAAGAGAAGAGAGAGCAGAGCCTTGCCCTTCCCAGTAACCTTATTGTTTTTCAGCCTTCTCTATCCTCAATACGTACATGCCAGAGTTTCTTTGTTTTAAACAGTAGTTTTTCTGTGATCTTACTTATTAAGAAGTGTTGCCCTTTTGTTGTATGGCTACACCTTTTGACCACATTCTGATGTTGCTCAGACACTGGTATCTCAGTTTTCATCAGTGAAATTTTGGAGGATATGCTATGTGCCTACTAAGGCCCTTTTCACACCTTACCTGTCCCCAGTAGCATCCGGTGGGGATCCCAGCAGCAGCTCTGCCAGGAAGGGAATGCGACAAGAGGGCTCCCTTCTGCACCAGTTGCCTCATGACCCAGGAAGTGTGATGACCCCACTCCTTCCTGCAACAGTGCAGCTGGGTGCTTTGCCAGACTGCACTAGGGTAGGGATCACAGCCATTGCACTTCCAGACCCTCCACACACCAGGTAAGTCTCAGATAGTGGTACGATTGTGGGTCATTGATGGGAAAAACCCATTAATGATTTACTCCATGATTGAGTAGGACAGGGCCACTACAATGTCATGCGTAACTATGATCACAGTCCTGTCCTTCTCCTGTTCCATTGCGGGACAGCAACATCTGCAAAAAAGGTCTAAATCTGCTCTTAAGGATCCTCCAGTCCTCACAGGAGATTTGGGATGTATTTGAAAGAGTGCAGATGGGCTCCCTTTCACTAGCTATATAAACACCAGTAGATACAACCCTATCCTATTTCCCCGTTAGGCAGCACTTCTTTCTGTCCAGAATTATTTGTTTCTTGAATGCAGTTAGGCTATGAGATCTATGAAGGGCCTTCAGACCCTTTGGTTTCATAATTCTAATTAACAACTACTCCATTCTAATGGAGTTTCCTGTTTTTGCTTCATTAAATCTCCTGGTATGTTAAACTCCTTGTATTAATAGACACAAATAATAATAGTTGTAACATGGCAGTCAAAATTTTATTGCTCCCACATTTACAATATTTCCTACAAGCTTCTGATTACAAAGTCATATTATTGTTGTTTTTGTGGCAGCAATACATGTGCTGAGAAAAGAATCATTAGCTTTTTGTGTTATTCCAAGGATATAAAGATGAATGGAATATAGGCGCTCACTTATAACACTAGTACAGGCAGAGGATTTGGCGTAGGTATATTAGTCCAAGCACTGAAATGTGCCAGTGTCATCCTGGCAAAATGAAGCATCCTTTAAAAAAAAAAAAATGCTGGCACAACACAAAGCTGCCTTCTTCCAGAATTAATGAGCAAAACTGACGAAACAGATTTAAAACATAAATGAGATACATATTTATACCTCCCAGCACTCGTGAATACTTGATTTACTACCCAGGGAAAATATATATAAACAGCTACGGTGCGCTTCATTATGTGCGCAATAAAGTGGCTAATGTTCATTGCCCCTCTTTTGTAGCAACGGTAATGGAAGATTTGCATTCTGGGTAGAGCTTTCTCTTGGGAAAGGAAAAGAAGCCTTAGACTGGCACTCCCTAAGCCCCAAACCTTGTTAAATGTAGTTTCAGTCCTGGGGACCTAATGCACTGATTGCTTCCCTAGAAGGAATCTCACTGCTTGCTCCATTTGGTCCTATTACTGAAGGTCTAATTACATCTATTATGCTGTTCAGTTTCACAGAAGGCTGGGGAGGGGAGGTGTGTAGTAAATGTGTCAGAGTTTGAAGGAGGAGGGAAGGAAGAGTCAAACAGGTAGGATGGGCAGGGGGGAGGAATGCTTCACAGGCATGTGCTATTCAGAAATGAACTGATGACCAAAGTAGAGTACTTTGTGAGATTATATCTAAACCTCTGAGTGTGTTACTGTAACAAGACAAAATGGAGATGGGTCCAATTTTGTATTATTGCCCAGGCAACAGGGAACCAATTATTCTGTCAAAATCTGAGGTGCTAAAGCTTAAAAGCTTCACAAGGCCTCAGCTCTCCCAAACAAATGTTAGCTGGCAGAGAAAGAAAAATGCAGCAGGGGCTTCTGGAGTGGTGAGTGGCTTGTGGCGGGGGGGGGGGCAAAAAAATAGGATTTCCCACTAAGTAACTAGGCTTCATTTCCATTCTGGCTTGCCAAAAGCCCTTCCCAACCCTCCCTGTCTCTGCAAATAATGCAAACATCACATGCCAAGTTATGCTTTTGTGTAGCTTGGAGATTAAGACTGTTATCATGGTCCAATAGAGCTCAAAAGGGGAAGCTGGAAGGGGGTGGAGGGAAGGAGGAGAGGAGGGGAGAAAAAGACTCATTATTTTAGATGGCTTCCCTTTTCCCATAGGGTTTCTATAGATCCTACTTAGCAGCAACTCATTCCAGCACTGATTAAGTGGGAAACATACAGAATCTCAAAAGGTCAAACCTATAATCAGATGCCCTAAGGGGTTGACATGGAAAACTGCTTAATCCAAGTTAGGTTTATTGCAGTCTTATAACAAGGTGCAGGAAGTGGTGTGACACACCAAGAGAAGCAAAGAACCCCAGAACTATTTCCTAGCCAAACTTCGGATAGCCAAAGAAGGAAGGAAAGGAGGCTAGATTTTGCAAAACAAGTATAAACTCATTTTTTTAAAAAAAAAAACAAAAACAATCACACATACAAACATTGGAAGCAAACAGTCTAAAAGGGAACTGGTAGGCTCATTAAGCCACCAAAGTGTTAGAGATATTTTGAAGCTGAAAAATTAAAGGAATTATTTTTGCCTGCTTTTAAATTTTCTTTTCTTTTCATATGGCTACAATCCTAAGTACTCTTCACTAGTAAGCTCCACTGAACACAACGGAGCTTATTTCTGAGTAAACATGGCTAAGAATGCTCTGAACTTCTTGTGCAATTTTTTAAAAATTTTGTTTTCTTAAAATATCCACATACATCACTATTACGTATTAATATATTTTAAAGAAGAGTTCCTTGCCATGCGAGTGGCATTTAATAGATGAAAACTGGGATACACGTGGCTGAGCAACATCAGAGTGTGGACAAGATAGCAAGAGTTATTAATAGGGAAGAACAGACAAGTTAGGACATGCTGCAGCAATTTGCTTTTGCCTGAGCCTACTAGGAAGGTTCTAATATTCCAATCCTTCCCGTCTCTCCTTTGCTCTCCTGCTGAGTTAACTAAGGCCATTTCCGCACTATACTGTTAGAATGCTATTATTCCACTTTAAACACCCTGTGGAATTCTGGGGCTTGTAGTTTACTTGAGGCCAAAGAGCTCTCCAACTGAGAATTCTAAATGCCCCTCCCTAAACTGTAAACCCCAGGATTCCATAAGATGTTGAAAGTGGAATAATAGCACTGTAACAGTATAGTGTGGAAATGGCCAAAGTTTAAGAAGTATGTGAAGTCTTCTCCTGTCACAGAAAGACTGCAACACAGGTCTTGTCATGATAGTTGAGTCTTATATGAAGAGGCCACTATATTGCCTTTATGAAACGTGATTGTTCCACAGTGTGCCCTGAAAAATAAAAGAGTGCTAATTTAGGTTTGAATCTGATGAATGCTGCTTCCTGACATGCTTTCTATCCCAGTAAGGTTTTTGTTGGTGTAATTGTTTTTGTTGTTTTTTTGTTTTTTTGTTTTTGCTGCTTGCCTGCAGCAGCTTTAAGAGGACTGAGGCTTATCAACTCAAAGGCAACGTGTAAGGCATCCTGACAAAAGGATATGATGAGATGCAAATTAAGCAGCCACCTTGAATGTGTTAGGTAACCTTTCCAGGCATTTCAAGGACAGCCCATCATGCTAGAAGTCAGTGCTGTGTTTAGTCTTCTTCTCAACCTTCCTGCTGCTTTTTGATGAAGTAGATCACTCTATATTGCTTGATTACCCTGAGGGTTATGATTTTGTTCTAAAAGCTAGTTGTTTTCCTATCTATCTAATCATTCTCGTAGTGCTTCCATGTATGGAAACTCATCCTCTGGTTTTCTATTCTACACTCTTTCTCTCCATATTGTCCCCAGGTAACCTAATCAAATTCCGTGGACTCCAGTACCACCTGTATATGGATCACACTCAGCTCTGCCTGCCCACCCAGATTGTCTTCTCTTATTCCAGTTCTCACATCTTCAACTGGCTCTCTGATATTTCTGCTTGGTTGATTTGTTGGCATCTTAAAATCAATACGTCCAAGACCAGAACCTCATCTTCCTTGGCACACTCTCATCTCTACATACAGTTTTCCTTATCTGTAGATGAAGTTACCATTCACCTTCCTGAACAGTTGGAGCTTTATTTTTGGCCTTTTTCCTCTGCTTTGTTTCCTTCAGCCATCCTCTGTATTGCTTCTCTCTTTATAGTATTGCAAAGTTATGCCATTTCTTCACTGACCTTTGAAGAAAATACATTGGACCATACCTTGGTGATTCATCACCTGGACTACTAGAATCTTCTCCTTTCTGTTTTCTATTGCCTTACCTCCATCTCCTTATGTCTCCCTGGAACTCTGTTCTCCTAATTATTTACCTCTCTCACTTAGCTAACTCACTGATCATATGACACTAGCGATTCAAATATTCATAAATTTCATTCTTGCAGGCACGAAAACAAGTTTGGTTTGAAGGCATCCTTAATTCATTTTCTGTTGAAAAAATGTTCACAGGTTTTTGTACAAATCATAACAATTTTTGTGTGTGAAACTTTTTTTCTGCAAAGAAATACTATTTTTTGCACAGCAAATGCCATTTTCTACTCAAAAAGTCATGTGTATTTTTCTTACAGAACTACAAAGATTCTGCCCACCTAGAGTTCTCATCAGGGTTTCACAACCCTTGAGAAACACAGTTTTGCCCATTTTAAAAATATTTTTGAATATTCTTTCCATTCTTTTGTAACAATTCTCTTTAAATTCCTACATCAGGTTCCCATCATCTGCAAGAGTCACACACAGTTCTTGATCTTATATTCTCACATTTCTCTGCTCTGATCTTCAGTTCTCCTGCTTCATGTGCTCCCATTAACTTTCTCAGTAGACTTTGCCCTTTCTCCCTTGCTGTCCTGTGCCCTACAGGCTTAACTTCATCCAAATCCCTCTTCAAACCACATCTTCTCTATGAAGGCTTTGTCATACTCATAACCACCCACTTCCCAATCATTAATATAACTCATCCTGTTACTGAGCCTAAACATGTGCACCTGAGAGGTCCAGATATTGCCTCCCATTTGTTTCTAATGTATTAAACTTTGGCCCTTTCCACACGGGGGTAATAAAACGCTTTAGTGCACTGTAGCGCGATTTCTGACGGAGGTCTTCCATACCTTAAAGCGCGCTGAGTCGTCTTTAATTTCCAAGTTCCACACGTCAATCCGTTTAGAAACGTCTCCAACTGTGCTTGCACGTGCTTTTTAAAAACCGGGAAAAAAGTGTTTCTTTTCCCCCTGATCCGCGCAATCACGTTCTTGCTCACTTGTTTGGAAGCGCAGATACGCGCTGATTCGCCCCTGAGATGAAGGGGGGGTGGGCCGTGGGCGTGGACAGCCTATCACAGCCATAGTGGGCGGGGTTATGTTAATAGCGGGGGTGGTCAGGACGGCAACGTGTGGATCTCTGAAACCGCGCTAAGCCGGATCAAACATAAGACGTATGAATAGAGAGCGCGCATTAGCGCGGATACAAAAAAACCCGGTTCAAACCGCCCGGAACCGTCACTGCGCGGATTCCTCTTCTCATGTGGAAAGGGCCTATGTAAACTACTTGAGGCAGGGACTTTTCCCATTGTTCTTTGTAAAGCAGCATGCACATTAATGGCAACATATAATTAGTTCTTATTTCTTTATTTTCTATTTTTTTAGTTAAAAAAACTAAAAAAATTTGTACCTGAACACAAAAAAACACAAACACAAATTAAAACAATACATATCAATAGTTAGTTCTTCTTGTTGCTTTTCTCCTCTTCTTCCTCCTCCTCCTTCAGGAAGAACAAGAGACAATGCCACTTTACTAGTACATTGAGTAACTGAACAATTTCCCCCCACTTTGGCTTCTACATCAACTATGGCCATTCCTGACAATTCTTTCTAGTCATTCATGTTCTAGTGATATCCAGATTAGGCTACTCAACCATGCTATATATAGGGCTGCCCTTGAATCATAGAATCATAGAATCATAGAAATGTAGAGTTGGAAGAGACCACACGGGCCATCCAGTCCAACCCCCTGCCATGCAGGAACACCCTCAAAGCACTCCTGACAGATGGCCATCCAGCCTCTGCTTAAAAACCTCCAAAGAAGGAGACTCCACTACACTCCGAGGCAGCATATACCACTGCCGGACAGCCCTGACTGTCAGGAAGTTCTTCCTGAGGTTCAGGTGGAATCCCCTTTCCTGCAGCTTGAATCCATTGCTCCTTGTCCTGGTCTCTGGAGCAGCAGAAAACAAGCCCTCTCCTTCCTCTACATGGCATCCCTTCAAATATTTAAACATAGCTATCATGTCCCCTCTTAACCTTCTCTTCTGCAGACTAAACATACCCAGCTCTCTAAGTCTATCCTCATAGGGCATGGTTTCCAGGCCTCTCACCATTTTGGTCGCTCTCCTCTGGACTTGCTCCAGCTTGACCATGTCCTTCTTGAATTGGGGTGCCCAGAACTGGACACAGTATTCAAGATGAGGTCTAACCAAAGCAGAGTAGAGTGGTACCAGTACCTCCCTCGATCTAGACACCATACTCCTGTTGATGCAGCCGAGAATTGCATTGGCTTTCTTGGCTGCCACATCACACTGCTGACTCATGTTCAGCTTGTGGTCTATGAAGACTCCTACATCCCTTTCACATGTACTGCTATCCAGCCACTTGTCCCCATCCTATATTTCTGTATTCCATTTTTTCTACCTAAGTGTAGGACCTTACACTTCTCTCTGTTGAATTTCATTTTGTTAGCCTTGGCCTGGCTCTCCAATCTATCCAGGTCATTTTGAATTTTGATCCTGTCCTCTGGCATATTAGCAACCCCTCCCAATTTGGTGTCATCTGCAAATTTGATGAGCATGACCTCTATTCCTTCATCCAAGTTGTTGATAAAAATATTGAACAGCACTGGGCCCAGGACAGAACCCTGTGGCACCCCGCTAGTCACTTCTCTCCAGGATGAAAAGCAGCCATTCGTGATCACCCTTTGGGTTCGGTCGGTCAACCAATTACAAATCCAACTAACAGTAGCCCTGTCCAGCCCGCATTTTACTAGTTTCTTTGCAAGAATGTCACGGGGAACTTTGTCAAAGGCCTTACTGAAATCGAGGTATGCTACATCCACAGCATTCCCTTCGTCTATCAAGCTAGTAACTCTATCCTAAAAAGAGATAAGATTAGTCCGGCATGACTTATTTTTGAGAAATCCATGTTGACTTCTCGTGATTACTGCCTGGCTTTCTAAGTGATTAGAAACTGACTGCTTAATGATCTGCTCCAGGATCTTTCCGGGTACTGATGTCAGGCTGACTGGGCGATAATTATTTGGGTCCTCTTTTTTTCCCTTCTTGAAGATGGGGACAACATTTGCTCTCTTCCAGTCTGCTGGAACTTCTCCTGTCCTCCAAAATTTCTCAAAGATTATAGCAAGCGGTTCCGAAATGACCTCTGCCAGCTCTTTTAATATCCTAGGATGCAATTCATCTGGCCCTGGAGACTTGAATTCATCCAGTGTGGCCAGATATTCCTGTACCACCTCTCTACCTATTACGTGCCTCGTTTCCCCTGCTTCCTCACCTGCTCCCCAACCGCCAGGTTGAGTGCTTGTATCCTTCTGGGAAAAAACTGAGACAAGGAAGGTGTTAAGTAGTTCTGCCTTTTTCCTTCCCTCTGTGAGTAATTCACCATTGAAATGTGTCTGGAAATTTCAAAACGTACAAAATGCTACAGACATAGTATTAACTGCCATGAAACATCACAGATATAGTACATCTGTTCTGTTACAGTGACGTAGGTTACCAGTATGGCCCTTTTCACACATGACTTTGAATGCAAAATGGCCATGGGAGCGATGCGGAACCGCAAGGACAGTTCCGCATGACATTCTCGTGATCGTGCGTTGCTCCTGTAGCGATCCTGAGGCAATCACACATTATATCATTTGCGGCTGTTTGCTGAAAATGATGCACGATTCCACATTCCTCCCACATCCCTCCTGCACTTACCTGGTGTGCAGAACCTCAGGAAGCACGATGGCTGCACTTCCTTTCTCACCGCAGCCTGGGAAAGTACCCGGCTGAACTGTGGAATGAAGGGGCAGAGCTATCGTGCTTCCTTGTGTCCAACACAGAGCTGGTGTGGAGGGAAGCACAGGAGATGCGATTCCCTCCTGGAGGAGGTTTTTTTGCACGATCTCTGCACAATGCCAGTGGCACCAGGTAAGGTGCAAAAAGAGCCTATATTTCTAGGCTCAATCCAATCTGTTGGTTTTAATCTACAAAACCATAAGTGCTTTGGAACTTGCATACTTTAAGGCTTTCTCTTCCCTATATGGTGAGGAAAAATGGGGTAAAAGCCTGCTGCTTTTGCTCTTTGTGATGATGGTGTTGATAGAAGACCTTTGTTTAAGGCCATTTCTGCACTACACTGTTATAGTGTTATTATTCCAATTTCAACATCCTATGGAATCCTGGGATTTGCAGTTTAGGGAGGGGCCTTTAGAATTCTTAGTCAGAGAGCTCTTTGGCCTCAGTAAACTACAAAGCCCAGAATTCCACAGGGTGTTGCAAGTGGAATAATGACACTATAACAATGTAGTACAGAAATGGCCTAAGTTGTGGTACTTCATTCAGTAATTGTAGTACTTCATACTTTTAGCATAAAGACACTAGCCACAAAGACTGAAGGGCTCAATATTACAAGAGTTGAAGATCACACAACATTGCTGCTACCCAAGGCTGACATGGCTTACAGCTAGAAAACATCACAGCTCCAGAAATAGTGAGTGTCTACAATTGTTTTTCAGGCTTGTTTATTCTTCTGTTATGTTCCTATCCTCCTGCATTTACCCACTGCCTGAATCTGTGGATGGGTCACTTAGGTAGAGATAATGCATGAAATCTCACTGACACCATCCCCAGAATTCACAATTTCACTGTGATAACACCACTGCAAGGGCATTCAATGACTAATGGGAAGTGAGAAGGGATACTGGAGGATCATCTGGCTGTGTCCTCATTGCCACATGCAGACTGATGACATCATCTGCAGAAATCCACAAGGGTCCTCCATAGGTCTCAGCAGATAATGCATCCATTCTGTATCTGGCTACAGGGACATAGCCAAATGTTTCTCTGATTCCCCCCACCTCCCTACTCTTTACCAGCTAATGAATGTCCATGGGGAGGCTATTGAAGCAAAATGGTGAATCATAGGGGAGCTTTAGTCACTGAAGGAGGAAGAAGAGAATACTAAATTCCACAGTGACCAAAAATAACACACACAGGTGAATAATAGAGTTAGGGTTGCATATGTTACTAAGAGAATGCCAGCATTTGTGTATTTTTTAAAAATTTTGTGCATTTTAGCCAGTCATAGTTTGAAATGTATATATTGTTGCACAATAACCTTGTTTCTCCAAAATTTCCTGTAAGCTCCACAGTTATGTGTGAATTCTTGAGGTGACGTGCACTGAGAGTCTCAAGAGATGCAAAAGGGCTACTTTTTGTTGAAACTCTCCAATCCCAAAAAAATTTGTTTGCATCCCTAGATGCCTAGGTACCATCTATTTGCCCACCTAGAACTTTGTTCATTCTCCTGTTCAGACATGGTTGAATAGGATCTTAAAAGACCTGGTCAAGATTTCAGAGGGAAATATAGAGAGGAGTTTATTCCTGGAAACAGCAAAATAAGGACTGTGGTGGAAGAAGTCCTTACCCCTGTAAAAAGGGAAAAGAAAAAAAAGGTGGGGGGAATCCAAAGGCCTCTATTAAGCCAGTATATAAGGCAGTTCCTCAGAGCAAAGGCACAGGTGTACAAGATGACTCTGGAAAAGCAATTGGAAATTCCCTGCGGCTGCTGTATAAATCACTTTCACTAAGAGGTCAGCATTTGGCGTTTGCAGCTAAGGAGCGTCTTCCACTGGCTACTCCGGGTGCTTCTGTTTATATGACAGTTTTTATCCTAGTGCTAAGAGAACCCTGTCAGATGAAGTGTAAGCCACATTTACCTGTAAGTGCCCTACACTAGCTTGTGATGCCTAATCTCTTTTATTGATCCTACGAGCTGGTTTCTGGAGCCATTGATTTTCCTTGCTGTCAGTTTGTGGCCTTGACTCCTTAATGTTTATTTAGACTGGTCTCCATAAATTGCTTCTGGTGCTGAGGGCAAGGAAGGCAGTAGGAGGTCAGGGGTGCGTGTATACCTGTCCAGAAATATAAATCACAGCTTTTGTTCTTCACAGTTGTTTGTGAACACTGTTTGCTAGGTGAATAAAAAGGAAGTCTTCTACGAAAACATGAAGAAACCATTACTAATTCCCCAGGGTCTGCAATTTTATTGCATTCTAGGTTTTCAATTTTCTGTGTCCTAATGGTAGCTCTTGTTATCTACTCAAACATGTAATGTTTCTTTTTGTTAAAGAGAGAGAGAAGGGGAGAGCGAAAGAGAGGAACAAAAAGTAGGGTGCGGGGCGAGAGTAGGAGAACAGATAGAAGCATTGTTTGTTTGCCAGTATAGAAATATATTCTGAAAGCTGGAAGATGCTTGTTTGTTTTGGACTGAATTTTTTTTTATACATATGTTTATGAATTCCAAGCTTTGAGGAAAACACTGGGCCTCAACTTTTGGTGCGGCTTTTGAGTGTGTGAGAGAATAAATGAACACCATCTGTGTCTGGCTATGTGTGGTTGAGACCGAGAGCCCATCCCCTTTAATCACTCAACGGATCCTAGATCAAAAAAATAATGGTGCAGACAGAATGGGGTGCTTCAAATTCTGAACTGGGGGTGGGAGGCAGGGAGAGAGAGCAAGATCCTCACCTGTAACAGTCCTGGCCAACTAAGAAATGCCTGAAACCAGGTATTGGCTCTGGCTATAAATAATTCAAGGGCACATCCAGAAAACTCCAAGGGAAAAGCCTCACAGCTCATTATAACGGTGAGTTGCTAGAATACTACAGCCTTAAATCACTGGAAAATGTTTTGCAGCAGCTAAGTCCTTTTCTTCACCCCCTACACTGTAGCAGTAAACATCATAGTCTGTACAAGTTGACAAGTGGTTCCCCTGAGACCTGGAGGACAGTAATCAATAGAGGTGCAGCCTGGGCCACTGCTGATGCAGAAACATTGTGCACAGATATGATATCCAGAATAAATCACCGGGAGAAAGAGAAGCCTCTTCAAGACAGGTAAAGGAGTACCTTATAGGGAATACCTTTCTTTTTTGAATGCAGCACCATTTCGCAGCTTTGATCTTATCCAGCTTGTAGAGGTCACTCGGTAAAGTGGACTACAGGAAATTGGAGAGGGCAAGCAGTGGTCAACACTTAAATTATTCTTTTTGGACAACATCGTTCAGGCTTTCACATGAGATATGGTTGTATGACTGTATGGTTGCATGCATTCCCTTATTTATTGCTGTATGTATTATTTCTTCATTTTCATGTCCTGGGTTTCCTTCAGAAAGCTCAAAGTAGCATATATGATTCCCATCCTTTATCCTTATAATAATCCTTGAAGTAAGTTTGATTTAAAAATAGTGATCTAAATCTAACATAAGCTCTACTTAGAATAAACCCATTGAAATGATGGGACTAGTTAATCATGATAGTCGAAGGCTGCACCTTACCTTGTTCCGGTGCTGGGGTGCGAGGATCGTGCAAGCAGCCTCTTCTGAGAGGCTCTCCCTTCCCTGATACTTCAGCTCCGCATGAGCTGTGTGTTCGTGTGAGAGCCCTGGTCTTCCTTCCGCAGTGCAGTCTGGTACCTTCCCAGGCTGCACTGGGACAGGAACTGTGACCGGCCCAGCCACAGAGGCTCCGCACGCCAGGTAAGTGCGTGTGGGGCGTGGGAGTAATGGGCGATTGCACACCATTTTTGGCTTCTAGCTGAAAATGAAAAGGTGTGTGATCAGCCCCTGCCGGCCCCTGGAGCGTCACGTAATTGTGAGTGCCTCATGCAGATTACTCCTTGCAATCACGCGATGCTCCAGGCCCTCTTTCGCATGGCAAATGCCATGCGAAAAGGGCCTAAGTCATATTGTATTCAGTCCAATGACTTCCATGGTCATGGGAGTAGTTGAGCTGAGGCTGATAGGATGAGAGCACTGGGTGTTTTTGATCAATAAGAACAATGACACCACTCTCCCTGGTTCCCTCTGCATGTGGCAGTAAACTTCACAGTAGTAAGTGAGGAAGTGGATATTTCCTCCAGCAGCAATATATTTCTGTGAAAATTCCCTGGTTTAATGCAAAATATTTGGGGATAACTTCATTTTCAGTGAGGCCTCTTAGTTTTATAAAAGACCTGTTCCTGATGGAGTGCTAGCACTAGATTGTGGGTATGAACCATCACTGCTACCTGCATTTTTTTTTAAATGAGGATTTGAGTTTACATCTCTCTGATCCAATTTTGTTCTCCAGCTACTACACAACTATAGTTTGTAGGCTACAGCAGTGGCACATGCTCAGTCTATGTCATGAGCCTATGATTCATTCAGTGGTTTAAGTCAAAGGTGTCGAGAAGGCCAAATTCAATTTCAGAGATATTCTTGGTGTGTGTATTTGTGTGTATGTATGTATCTCTGTGTGAAGCTACATAAGCTAAGAACTCATCAGACAATCTTGTCATAAGGATGAGAGCCTGGCCATCTGGAGAAATCCAGGGGGGCATGTTTAGAACCCCAGGAAGGCTAGATTCATCTCCAAAGCCTGAGGTTTCCCACTCACTGCCTAAACTGACCTGTGGTTTGTAGTTTTGGAAGCTATGGGATTAAATTGAGCTTTTTTATATAACGTGTGAAGCCATAGATGCCACGGATGGCTTCCTACTGGACCTAACATCAGCTTGTGTGGGGAGGGATGGTGACATGCTTATAGCATCCACATACTTAGCATCACTTCCAGTTTGGCCCTGAGTTACAGATTGTTTGTTGTTGTGTGCCTTCAAGTAATTTCCAACTTATGGCGACCATAAGGCGAAGCTGTCATTGAGTTTTCTGAGGCTGAGAGTTTGTGATACCCCCAAGGTTACACAGTGGGTTTCCATAGCTGAGTAGGGAATGAAACCCTGCTCTCCAGGGTCATAGTCCCATTCTTCAAGCCACTACACCAACTGACTCAGTGGTCTGTTCACTGCTCTGTGCCTGTGCTTGTGATGTTTACTTAAAAACATTCCCAGACTGTAAAATTTGGTGTGGCAGTCTTTCTTATAATCATGTTTTGTTCTACAATTAACAATGTCCTAGTAGTTTCTAAAAGAGTTACCTATCCCAGCATGCTGGGTGTGGGGTGGGAGCTCATAGATGGTGTACTGCAGCACCTCTTAGTGAGGCTACCTTGGATAAATCACTGTCCTCACACATTAGAATTATGAGCGCTTTCTTGTTTTGAAATACCACACAGCCCATTTAGCCAGACCCATTACTTCACGAATATTTTAAAAATGACTACATTCTGCAGTGATGAATGCTGAATGACATGTTTCTTTTAAGAGTCTGTTTTTCAACTGTAGAATAGGAAGGAAAACTATTCAAGTTTATTTTCCTGTGGAAAAGTAAAACCTAAAATGTTTTCCTTTCCATTTTTTCCACCTGATGTCAGAATGAGATGGTGTTAGAGTTTTCTTTCATGACTGACATTTTATACACCAGAAGTGACATGTTGTTGGATGCAGTGGGGAATAATAATTCCTTTAAGTCTATAAATAGCCAACGTATGCTTGGTTAGGATGAAACAGATGACCTAACAGAAGGCTAACTCTTGGCATCATTGACTTGAGATGGGCAAATTCTGCCAATGAAATTCTAGCCAGCTGGTTGCCTCAAATCCTCTCCTGCTAAGTCTGAGCAATTTTGTATGGGTTTTGTGCCACATCCATTCATTTATCAATTGAAATTCTGAACAAAAACGCATTTACGGTGAGAACATATTGCAGATGAAATGTCTGATGGCTCACTAGACTGGGGATGATGCCAGCAACACTTAGATACATACGAAACTGATCGCCTATCCATATCTTCACATTATTAAG